>CM067504.1:41827169-41877169 GCA_034509495.1 Acestrorhynchus altus
GATCCATCGAATCTCCAACTGCAGTCCAACTGCTCACTCTCACGGCATGGCAAACATCAGCCAATCGCCTAAACCTCAGGCCAGTCCTGAAATTCAATTGGCTATGACTAAATTGGTCCTATAATTGGGTGAAAATCAGTGTAGAGCAGACGTTACTATGTGGAGCAGGATTGGCAGAACACAAATAACCGCTGCCTACAACAGTGATCCTCAAACTGCCCTCTGGTCTGGCCTTCAGTGGCCAGACCACTGGCCTTCAGTGCAAGGTCCAACATCAAGCCTGATCTACACTTTTCTGGCAAACGGAGACACGTGTAAGAGACACTGCTCTCCGCTTTGTGGGTTAGAACACAAAGAAGGCTTTTCTCTTCACTAAAGAACCTTCTGTGATTTGAGGAAGAGTCTCTGTTTGCAACCAACACAATTCCTTTCATCCAACTCGCTCACGAGACTTACAGGAACATCAGTGATCGCTTTCCTGTCCAGGCTAGTGGCAACACAATCAGGCCGGAATGTTGATTTAGGTTCTTTGGATTTGTCCTGGAATTGTGCTGACTTCTCCCACGCCTGCAGAGTAACCAGTCAACTAGATGTCAAGCACTGCAAACAGAGCCACTGAACATCCAATCCAGCCATCAAATAATCCAAACTGGCCCAAAATCCCTGATCGGTCCATTTTTAGAGGTCAAAACGTGCTGAATTAATAAAATTATTAATCTGCAGATCTACTAAGAAGACTACAGCTCCAGAAGGAATCAATCGACCGCGATGGTGTCGTACCAGACTGTCACGCAGAGGCTCATCTTCAGTGATGAGTCCCGCTTTTGTCTCAGTGGAGACAAAATCAACAGCCTGGCGTCGAGGTGTGGATGCAATTTCATACGATGCCAGGTCACCTTTGTTCTTTATTATAGAGACAGGACTTCTGTATGTGTAGATCATAAATACTGATCATATCAGTCTGCATTTACAGTCAGTTATTATTATTATTATATGATAATAATGGGAACACTGGTATTCCTGAGTGTTAATTGTGACAGTGTGTTAATGTAACACTAGAAAACATTTGAATACAGTGATAAGCAGGTATAATAACATATCCTAAAATCAGAAATAATCCAGATATTTGCATGTTCTGCATTTCATTTTGAATATTCCAACAGTCACTTAGGTGAAGTGTCCTGCCAGCGAGAGCCACGAGGGATCTAAAACAGATCCTAACAGAGCTAAAAACAGAACCAAAAATAATCAGCGTTAAACAAAATCAATCCTTATTTATTAAACATCCACTTCTATTAATAAACAACCAGTAAGGAACAAGCTGACATTTTGAGAACTGACTCACATGACATTGAGGAAACTTTGGGCCGGAGAGTGCGATTGTTACACCTCCAGGAACTGGTGCTGAACGGTCTCCGAGCGAGAGAGGCTGTGTTTGAGAACGGGCAGTGCTGAGAACCCTACTTTAAATAGTACACAATTACAGCTCGGAGCACGAGCGCGTAAATTACAGCACAGTACACTCGCAAGCCTTTCCATCACATTCTTTAGTTCTGCCCAAAACAACACCAGTCTGCCCAACATATTTTAGAGTTGCTTATTTTTGTTTTAAGGAAAGTCAGCTTGTGTGCGTGTGTGTGTGTGTGTGTGTGAGAATGTGTACACAGTGATCATGTTCCACAGCTCTGTGGTGAAATAAAGCACCAAAGCCTCAAAAGGCCACGGGGAAGAGGATTTATGTGCTTTTATAAAAAATGAAATGTAATAAAATGCATCAACGTTCAGTTCATAAATTAATTTATTTACCAAAAACATCCACAATTCTTGCAATTTCTTAAAAAATCTAAATTTCACTTTAAGATCTAAAAGACGTCTGTACGGCTGAGGCATGGAACTCCACGAACACTGTACTGTGAAGCACGGTGACGGTGGCATCGTGCTCTAAAATGGACTAATGGTTGTGAAACAGGTAGGACATACGTCTCCAGTGCTTCTTCATGAAGTGCAGGGTGTTAACACGTTTACCTAGTGAGCAGCTGCACTAAGTGGTAAATGCTCTAAGCGTACTATTACACACAGTCCACAGCAGTCAGCCCAAAGGCTGCTTCAGTCAACAGATCCTGAACCAGCTCATAAAACTGTAAGTATGTGACACAGACACGAGAAATCACTCAACAGGGTTCGTTCATTAGGCGAGTGTCCAGAAAAACAGCCAGTCACAGGTCTTTTCCAGTGCAGGCATGGAGAATCCCCTCCAATCCCAAGCCAAACATTTGATCTGCTGCCTTCTAGCTCAAATCCGTCAGGGTGCAGGGATTATCTCTGCTGGTATGTCGTGTGAAGGAAGACCTTTACACACCCACCGAACAGCAGAGCATCATGGGTGTGAATACAGAGGCCCACATGCTGACATAGGAGTGTGTAGAGCAGATACAGCGCACACATGCACATGGGAGCGCTCAAATGCACACACCCACACCCACACACACACACACACACACACACACACGCATTACAGATACAGTGAGCAAATACACACAGCCGTGCACGCATGCGTGCACACAAATGGAAGAATAAGAGCGTGAAGGACATCTGCCATTAGAACGTCACAGGTCCTATTTGCTTATGTCTCTATATGACCAAAGACAAAAGTACCAACGCAAACCACACAAACTCTCAATACAACTCATACGTTATATATATATATATGTGTGTGTGTGTGTGTGTGTGTGTGTGTGTGTGTGTTTGTAAGTATGTAAGTAACTATACTTTTTTAACCCACTGTGTTGTGCACACACAGGTCACCCATCCTCATACAGTGATACACACACACACACACACACTAGTGACTTCACACACCAGGGGGCAGTGAGCACACATGCCCAGAGCAGTGGGCAGCCCTAGCCGCAGCACATGCGGAGCTGGGGAGTTCAGTGACTTGCTCAAGGGCACTTCAGTCCTGCCAGCTCAGGGATTCGAACCGGCAACCTTCCAGTCACAAACCACTGGACCATGGCTACAAGAGTGATGATGATCACCACCCAAAACCAACCACCACCAACTCATCCCAAAAGTATTGGATGGCGCTCCATCATTCCAGAGAACACAGTTCCACTGCTCCACAGCTCGACGCTGGGGGGCTTTACATCCCTCTCGCTCACATATCATAAACATCGATATATCAAGATATATTTTGTACAAAATCTAAAAAATCTTATGCAGGTTACCGTCCATTCACAATTTAGTGTGAGTGTGAGTGGGAGGAGTTTGTGTGGACACCCAGTGTGACTCTAAGTACTGGACCTGCACAGACTATAAACAAATTCGTCAGCCAATAAGAGCAAAACACAATCCGTTTTTGAAAGTGCTGTTTGTAATTCTACGTCTGGTAAGACAGAGCTCCCTGTGGTGCGTCTCAAAGCCTGGAGCAGACGCTCTGCGCTGTACTGCCCAGGCAGTCTGGCACCCACCACGCTGCTGCCACTGCCGAGGTGTCACTGAAAGTAGGGAGAAGAAGTGAAACTAGTGAACTGTGAGTGTGACGTAAACGATACAGTATTGAGTGAGTGCTGTGACTGTACTCCATACTGGGCTACTGGCTCAGAGCTTCTCGACGAGTTATATTGTAGACCAGCTTGCAGATGCTGGTTCAGATCTTGTGTGTCTGGTTCAGAACACTCTCTGCAGACTGACCACGAAGCTCACGTAGGTGGTCTGGGGCATGACAAAAATAGCAGGGGTATGAGAGAGAACATGAACGAGAACAAGAGAGAGAGAGAGAGAGAGGCAGGTGTGGGGGAGGAGCAGGGGGATTACAGGACAGGTAAACAGAGGACAGGTAAACACAGGTGAGACGCTGATGTGTGAATACGGTCACAGGGCAGCAGAGTGGCTCCAGGGCTGAGAAGGAAAGAGAGGAATGAGTGACAGAAGAGGATGTGAAGCAGTGGGAGCCCAAAAGGAAGAGAGGCAGTGTGAGAGGGACAGATAAACATGTAAATGAGACAGTCACAGAGACGGACAGACAGAGCAAAGGACAGTGAGAACAGAGAAAAGGTCTGACCTGAGGCAGGATGCATGAAGTTTCTTGACCACCTCCTCACTGAAGTCAAAGTGGACCCTGCCTTTGAGGCAGGGGGACCTACGGTGCATTGCCCTGGGACACACACACACACACACACACACACACACACACACACACACACACACCCCTCCGTAGTGTGTGGAAAACACTAGCAGCACCAGCCCTGCATGACACTACTCACACACGCTCTCTCTCAACTCACACACTCACACATTCACTCACTCTGTCACTCTCTTATCCCCGCCCATTCAGCTGAGCTCCACGGTGCAGGCACTTCCTCCAAAAGTCCAGCTGCACCGTGGGCCTCTCTACACAGCTGCAGGGAAAACCTACAGCGGATCACTGGACTGTGTCATGGTGTGGTGCTTTGTCACTGATGGAATGGGGTTTGGGAAGCGTGTGGGAGAAGAAATGGTAAACAGAGGGTGTAAAAATATGCAATCATTTTTGGCCACCAGAATATTTAATTTTAAGTCAGTACTGAATGGACTGCACAGTGGTCACTGTGTCCAGTGCATTGGAGTCTATTTTTCGCTGTATAAACAAAACTTTTCAAGTATAAATCTCTGCAGAACAGAGCAAGTGGGCGTGTTTCAAAACATCCAATCACAGTTCAGAGCTGGTTCGGTGTCATCTGATGTCTGGACTATTGTACTAAATAATCTGCACTATATTCACTGGATTAGTAACATTATCAAATAAATATTAATATTATCTTAATCCTAATCTGTGTGTGTGTGTGTGATTGTGTGTGTGTGTGTGTGTGATTGTGTGTGTGTGTATGTGTGCTCCCTCCTTAATCCAGTTGTACTGCAGTTGTATTATTTCTCGCACAGCTTTCCGTGTTTTTGATTGTACTTCAGTAAACACTGACGCCACTAAAGTGAACTGAACACAATCGTCCTGTCCAGCTTTGAATGGGAAGAGAAACTGAGAAATCCACCCGGCTAAACACACACACACACACACACACACACACACACACACACTGCACACTACCTCATTAATACTACTGTACTAATGTGTGTGTGTGTGTGTGTGTGCAGTTGGCTCTTATTCAGAACACATTCCACACATAGCTGTGCGTCTGTGTGTAACTCACATCTCTCAGGCATGGTGAGGTGGTCTGCGGTGGTCTGCAGCTGTGGGTTTGAATTACTGTGAATTACTCAGCTTCTGACCGTCCTGTTTACTCTGCTGTGGTCAGAGATTAGTGCTCAGATTTCCTTTCTCAGTGGAAGCCAGTGAGATCTCCAGTGTCCAGCAGGCACTGACCAAACACATTTGCTTTGTGAAGCAGAGAGTCAGCAGCTGAAACGAGTCAGTGTCACTGCAGACAAGACAAGGAAACAGCAACATTCAAGACATTCAAGACGTGCAGGCCAATTCCCACGGATTGGAAATAACTCCATTCTGTTGGTGAAGTCTAACGGGGTGAAGAGAGTGAAACACTGCTCAGGTGTGAGTCAGAATTTCAGAAGAACAGAGTGACTGGATCCAGAGCTGGAACAGACGCTCTATTCACTTTCAGCGCTTTAAGCCGCACGTCATTCGGCTGAAAGACAACAATAAGAGTGGAGTTAAGCCAAACAGGCCGGAGCACCTAGAGAATATGATTCAGAGGAGAACAATGCTGAGCTGCTGCGAGGGAAAGCTGCTTTTCACGTTGCTCTGGAACATTACAGCAGAAAGCTGAAGACCCAACCCATCCACATCCATTAACCTGGCAATTCACAGGCAGACAGACAGGCAGACAGACAGGCAGGCAGACAGACAGAGATGGAGAGAGGAATAGAAACACATTAGGAAAGTATTATCAACTCAGTACTAGGTTTCAGTTCTGCAGTTCACTGTGTATATGCATGCTTGACTTTGTGTGTGTGTGTGTGTGTGTGTGTGTGTGTGTGTGTGTGTGTGTGTGTGTGTGTCTGACAGCTGAAATCATTTATCCATTATAGTTCAGTTCAGGCAGAACACTTGAAAACAAGTTTAGTTATGAATATAAATATATATAAAAAGCTTTATATATTATTATACATTATGTGTGTGTGTGTGTGTGTGTGTGTGTGTGTGTGTGTGTGTGTGTGTGTGTGTGTGTGTGTGTACCAGAGCAAAGAACAGTTAAATATAGCAGATGGAGAAGAGTGTCCACAAGGTGGAGGCAGAGCACAAGTAATTCAAAGCTTATCACTCTCATTCAGCTCGTCTCACTCCGCTCACTCTGTTCTTCGTAGAGTGCTCTAATCTTATAGCTCTGTTCTAAAACTGTACAATTACAGTACTATAGACTAAGGCCAGTGAGCCTCTACGTCAGACATCAGCGGTCAGTTAATGACCACAGCACTACACATAATCACAGCACACACTCTGACCCACCACCCACATCATATCTGCTCTGTGGTGGTCCTGTCTCAGTCTCTGACCGTACACCAGCAGCGTGGAGCTCCAACACAGATCCCACCGTCCAGCCTCTCTCGGCCCAGCGTTATTAGCTGGCTGCTGAATGTTTAATGTTTAATCTGACTTCTGCTCCACCTGCCAAGCGAAATCCGACTACATTTCACTGCCCGAGATTAGAGCTGAGATAATTATGTGGTGCGTCATCAGAGCTTTCCCACAGATTGTTCTAACATGTGAAACTGTTGTTGCTTGAACAGACGACATCGAGACCCTGTGACTTTCACATGTTTAAAACCAAACAGCTGCAATGGCAAGATTGAAGCCAGGCCAAGGAGAGAGAGAGAGAGAGAGAGAGAGAGAGAGAGAGAGAGAGAGAGAGAGAGAGAGAGAGAGTAGGAGAGAGAGAGAGTCAGTCAGAGAGAGAGAGAGAGAGAGTCAGAGAGAGAGAGAGTGACAGAAAGAGACACAGAGAGAGAAAGAGAGAGAGACAGAGAGAGAGAGAGAGTCAGAGAGAGATTTGAGACACGTCTATTAGATCACTATGCAGATAATGGAGGACAATTGAAAACAGACTCTTCCATCATCAGGTGTGGCCCCCTGGACAGCACCAGTCCATGGCAGAACACGTAAACACTCCCACATTGGACTCGAGTGGAGATAAACCCTGAACCTCATGTGAACTGCGCCAGCCTCTGGACATCACAAAAAATCAACTAATGAGAATATTGTTGGCATTGTGGTTCCACAGAATCATCATCTAATGAACGTACCTGACTAAAGTAGGCCAGTGTGTTCTTTAGAATCGTGTTGGACTATAGCTGAGGCCCCTGGACGTGGCTGTGAGAGGAAAATTGAGGACAAATTGACGAGATGGACAATGTGAATGGTAACCAAGGAGCCCAGAACAAGTTCCAAAGAGATTAAAGGTGAACCTTAAAGGTTAAGATGGTGCCAGATTACACCTCCATCATCGTTTCAGCCAAAGTGGGCTTAATAGAAGACATCCAAGGAGGAAACCACGGCTGAAACTCGTACAAAGAGAAGAACATTGTACTCCACGTGAACATGGCTAAGGCTCAAGATGTTTTGGGGCCGTGGGATGAATCTGTGTATGGTGCACTCTCAAGACCCAGTGTCAGAGAGCTTGGACTCCAACAGGATTCAAAAAACACACAACATCTGAGAGTGAAGTGAAGTGACCTTCTACAAGCCATGATCCAAATCCTGTTGAACTGAAACATCCAATCTGGAGAAGGCACCACGGTCTCTCTTTCGGCACGGAGCATCACGGCTGATTTCTAACAGCTGACTGGATCCTGATCAGGATACTGTTTCTCTTCAGTGACACATCAAAAAATTCCAGATGACCAAAGTGATGAACAATCTTTCACTCCAAATCAAACCACGGCGGATTGATTCCACTGTTACACCCTCAATTTGGCTGAACGGTGCCACGACATCTGATCATGAAGTTAAGCAAACTCCATGCAGGAACAATTTGAGCCAGCCTATCCAGACGCCACGAGAAACAAAATTCCTTTTCTCTCAGCTCATTAGAACAGAAGAATGCCTGTATTGTAATACTCACAAATATTAACACATCATTCGGTTCAATAGAAACAAAACTGACAGATGAGAAGTTTCACTCTAGAAACCATTAGAGCTTCTCTAAGAAGGGCCTGAGGGCTCCTCACTGATTCTCACAATACGCTGCACTGTATGAGCAAAACAACCCACCCAAACACCCACGTTCAACAACAAATATCTACAAAATCAATATCTACTGATATAAACAGGAGCAATGTGTTCACTGAGGAGGAATATATATATACATGAGAATATTTCAAACAGCTGCCACAACATGGCCAGGTCAGGCCGTCCCAGCAGAACCACAAGAAGCAAAAGAAGTCGAGCATAATGTCATGGCAGGACCTACAGGTAGTTCTCGCCACAGAGGGACAATCCACGAAGGACACTGCAATCGCCACTGATGTCAAAGTGCAGCATCTACCACCAGAAAGGTGTTTGAGGAAAATATACACCATCTGTACAAAGACTGACAATCAGATCCCCACACTGAAAGAAATCGCATGGAGGAGTGGAAACATCACCAGACATATATATATATATATATATTATCATTCTTACTAATTGGATCACTGTCTGATTGATCGATTATGTAAAACACCCGAATACACCACTAATCTCTAAAATACATGTGAGTGTACTTCCAATGAATGTACAAAGAACTGTTCCATTCTGGACCCGGAACATAACCACGAGGTTCTCTCTGCTCTGGTGAACAGCAGAGCCAGGATATCACATGAAGCAATAAGAAGTTGGTGAAGAGTTCTTTCACTGGGCAGCATTCCTCAGGCTGTGAGGAAAGTCAGAAAAGGCCGGTGCCCAACAGCTGAATGGGGAAAGCCAGATGGGCCTGACGTCCATTCAAGCCCATGATCTGAGTGTGAAGTAGGCCCCACGTGAGAGTTTGCCCTTCCACGTCTATATTCCGGCCCCTTATCTCAGCAACCAGTAACACTTCACTTCCAAAGCCTTACGTAAAAACGACGCGAGCTTCCGAAAGACGGCACAACCTCAATCCATATTAATGACTAATGATTCGACCCAAAGCGTCTACTGCCATATGTCGAACAGCTCGCATTGTTTAAGGGAGTGATTTAATTAGGAGCATTTCCCCACACAGTCCACACTCCTTTCACACGTGGATATTCTACCCAGAACCCACAGTTCTTATATGTGCAGTATATGGGCCAAAGGTTTGCAGATTATGCCTCGTGAACTGGTCCTCCTGAAAGAGAAGGTAGAAGAAAGCAGAGTTTGTCCCTCCCTCCTGCTGCAGTGAATAACCTTGCCCTTCTGGAGAAGTCCACACCAGATTTACACAATGGAGTGATTAGACCGGCATTATATATCAGTGAGGTCAAGTACGATGTTAAGTATTAGCTGTGGATCACAAACACCACCCAAGGATCCCTTGAAGGTAGTGGATGACCATGGTTCCAGAGAATGATGTCCTCCTTCTGCTCCACAGCCAGTGTTGGCGATACTTACTGCTCCTTCCTGACAATTTGATCTAACAATGATTTAACAAAAAATAATGACTGACTTCAGTCAACTTTTATCACGTGACATGTTCTCAGCTTTCACGCCACAATGTTTTCATGGAGCTGTGTCATGTTCATCCTAGTGCTATGAGTGGATCAGAGACAGCAGATCTGCTGGAGGTTTAAACCCCTGAAGCTACCAAGGGAGGAAACAGTCCACTGTAACCAGCCGACAGCTGCCCTGTGGGCAGCCCCAGCACTGGATGAAGGACTAGAGTGATCTAATTAAACACAAAACTGTGCAAGTGTTTGAGATGAGCTTGCCCTGACTTACATCTGTTAAAGGTGGAGACACTTTAGAGTGTTCTGATAGAGTGACAGTGAGTGACACACTGTTTAAACACTCCAGCAGCACTGCTGTGCCTGATCCACTGGGTAATTGCTACCACACTAACACACCACCACCATGTCAGTGTGACTCATGTTTAGGGACGGACCCCACTCACCCACATCATATCTGCCTGGTGGTCCTGTGGGGTCTTGACTGAGTTGAAGACCAGTGAAAGGAGGAGAATAAAGTCTGTGGAGAGAACAGATGAACTACAGTCTGGAATTATAGAACCACAAAGAGCTCCCATGTGATCAGAGGAGTTTGAGCGAGATCTGATTGTATATATGCTTTTGGAGAAGGCCTGAGTTTGGTCTAGACAGGAACATTTTTGATGTTTTAAAACCGTAAAACCTTTTAAAGGCACTTTTAATTAAATATCTACCCATGAGCAAAATACAGCACGGTTTCAATAAGGCTGATCCGGCGTGTGAAATGTCGACGTTGTCGTGCCCTGGACTGATACCATCGTTTACTGCTTCAAAAACCGCTTGAGGATTTGCTGTGCTGGTTTCCTCAGTGCCGTTTATATCTGGTGGCACGATTGCTGATCATAATGATCTTCTATATATTCTGTTGTAGATCTCGCTGCCGTCGTTGTAGGTTGCTTCATAGATATCCTGTAACCCTGGAACAATACATAGTGTAAGACGATCTGGTGTACAGACATGACAGCCGGCTGTTTTTGCAGTCAGTGTCGGTATCTGGCTGGAGCAGCCAGAGCGGTAGAATGCAATGTGCACACAAAGAAGAGCTATAAGTGTGTTAGGATGTATGTGCACGTGTGTTGCTCAATAATAGGAGGACGTCTGCGATGCTCCTACTCCAGAAGCCATACCTGTGGTTATGAAGCTCCATGAAGATAATGAAGCTGTTGAAATGAAGCCATCACTGAATCTAAGCAACCCAGCCCATTCTCAATGATCGCCCGCCAGGTGCATGCGGCAGCGCAGGTGTGTGTGTGTGTGTGTGTGTGTGATGAAGAGAAAATGACTGCCGTATCGTTATCTCATAAAACAGGACTCCTGGAGATCTTCTAGCAACTCAGTCCTGGTAGTACAGAGCTAATGGACGACCAGGCACGGCTCATTACAGCGTGCCTCCAGGTGCAGGAATGAAGGCAGTTCATCACCACATTCAATTACAGGTTGGTAGCCACCACTCACGAGTCTTGTAGCCTTTACGCAGGCTTAATCAGGTAAAAGCACGGGCCTAAGCAAATACACACCACATTCAAGCAAGGTATCTCGTCTCGACTGCCAAAAACTAGAAATGTCATTCCATGTTCTTAGGCTTCTTGCTGCAGTTTGGTATTCCCAAATCAGACAAAAAGTTCTTTCACAGGACGATTGGAAATATACCAGCAATTTAACAGGACACCATTCAATGTGAATGCGAGTTCAAATCCTGGTATAGTTCCAGTGATTCTTCACAATCCCTGGGAACAGCCCATCCATCCATTCATCTATCCATTATTTGCTGCTTATCATCTCCTCTATGCATTCCCAGGCCAGACGAGAAATATCTCAACAGCATGTCCTGGGTCTTCCAGGGGCCTCCTTCCAGTCTGACAGTTTCTAACACCCACGAGGGCCTAGGAGGCATCTGAATCAAATGCCTGAACGACCCCAACTGGTTCCTCTCAGCAGTAAGCAGGGAGGAGCAAAAGCTTTACTCCAAGCCTCTCCAGGATGACTGAACTCTTGAACTCTGTATTCAGGATCTTGTGGTCACTAACCAAAGCTTGTGGCCAGAGGTGAGGGATGGAATGTAGATTGACCAAAAGTTCCTGAAAGGGCTCAAGGGTTTGTACTCTAGAGGGTCAACCATTGGGAGTTGCTGATCACATCAGTATGACCAAACTATGGCTGGTTCCAGACACCACAACATACTGCAGTGGTGATGGTCCAGGCTGTCATGCAGTCACTCAGAATGGTGGCAACATTCAGTGATGAGTCCTGCAGGAGACATCCAATTAACTATTTGTGCAGGCACTGTGGTCTGCACCAAGATTTAAGACCTGCTTGTTATGACATGTCCCACGCCCCAGAAGGTCTGCAGTATAGGGTAGTTTCAGCATTTATGTCAGATCACTCACCAATGCTATATTAATGAGGTTCTAAACCAGGTTCTACTCTTTTTCTGGGAACACACAATTCGTGTTTATTCCAACAGTGACGACGTCACCCACACACTGCTGCCGTCTGAAGATCTCGATCTCAGTAATCAGATTTCTCTGCATGTATATATATACACACAGCTCTGATCAGGGGATGAGTACGCAGCAGCACCACCACCAGGGTCTCTGCCTTCTTCCTGCCCACTTCGCCCTTTAAATGAGATTACTGGATGGTTACAGAGTAGTAATCCAATTACTGACTGGCCGGGAGTGTTCCCATTATCTGATTACCTCAAGTGCATGTAAACATGTTGATCGGATTATTGACAAAATCTGATTTCTGCGTTACCAGGATTACTGGAGAGTGAACTTGGATTAAGACGTACACACGCGCTGAGAAATCTGATCGCTGTTAATATCCAGTTTTCTTCATCTGCTTCCTTAATCGGATATCTAGACCATACTCCGATCTCAGAAATCAGTGTGTTTACATGAAATCAATTATCTGATTTTTAATTCGATTTCTGCAGTTTTCTGATTACTCGCGATTTTCGAGGATGGTAGGTCTAAAAATCTGAAACTTATTAAATTTTAGTAACGTGATTTTGCAGCTTAACCAAGCTCTATTGATTTTTTTTCGGCATCTGCCCACCACGTCCTGCTGCCCAATTAGCTTTTTTTATGAGATTACTGTCTGGTTATACTGTAGAAAACTGATTATTGTCTGACTCACGTACAACCGAGTGTCCCATTGTCTCCCAAAACTCACTCGGTCTTCCTTCTGTCTCCTTTATGCTACCTTATTTGCTTTTTAAATGTCTGTTTTTACTATTTCACTAAATAATCAACTTTTTAAATCCTTAACTGAAGAGCCCAATGTAATGGTTCTAGATGGCCTTTTCCAGAACAAAAATCAACAAAGCCCTCATATCTTATTCAGTTGATAGTTGCAAATTTCACCACCACATTAAACGTGTGGTAACTGCGTGAGAGAAGCCACAACCCCTGCAACCTTTCCAACAGCCAATCAGCACTCACCAGACCAGGAGGGCGACGGTAAGAAAAAGTGCTCACATCTGGCGAAGCCCTGAGGTCTCCTTTGTCCTGCGGGGCGAAATAAAGCCATCATATTTGAGCTCCTGGACGAGATTAACTCTTTTAAGAGTCTCCAGACTGCCACCATCCCACTGCTGTCGACACACAGCTAATAGGCACCACAGGCTGGTTTAGAGAGAACAATCTGTTTGGGAGAGTCTCTGGTTACACCGTCACGCTTCTTTCTCTTGGAGGGGTCGTGTATCATCGGCCTGCGTTCCCACCTGGCAGGGACAGGAGTGTCGGTGTGAGCTCTTCAAGTTAGGAACACAGAGAGCTTCCTGAAGCTTGAGAAAGACCAGCGGCTTCTGTTGCAGTCGACAGGAGCATCCGGACCAGTTTTGAGAAGAGAAAGAGGGAAGTGGTTGGCCATTGGTCACCTTTAGCTGAAGATAAGTTCAGAAGTGACCCTTCTCAGTGTCTTCAGGAGCATCTGCACTTCATGTACCAACGATGATCTCTTACTAACCTGTCCAAATTTAAGATTACTGGCCTGATCGTGTGTTTGTCCTCGCTATGCTCCTTCAAGTGGATCTTCTTCCTCCATCTCCATGTATACACTTGTCTTTCCCTAATTAACATATATTCACACTCTGATTAAAGTGTGAATGGAGGTCAGCTGTGGCCTGATGGTTAGGGAACCAGCCTTGTGACTGGAAGTTTGCTGAACTCGCAGGGTGCTCCCAGTCCCAGGAAGTCTACCAGGGTGCTGAGGATAGGGCCATCACCCGCATGTGCTGACTGCCCTCTAATGTGTGAATTCACTGGAGTGTGTGTGATCGTCCTGAAACTGAAGCCACTGTGGAAACAGAGCTGTTTTAAAGTCAGGAGAACCGCACACCTTTCCAGTGTATGTACCACAACACACACACACACACACACACACACACGTGTGTTGGGATGGAGTCCTGTCTCTCTCACTTATGAAACTGAGAAACACTGCAATAATAAACAGAATGACATCCTGTACTGAACCCAGCTGGTGCTCTTTTATTACCTGTCCAGTCTAATGTGCTGCATTTGTATCACTTAATGTGACAAGCAGCCTAAACACGTTCAGAAGTAAAACCAGACTGACAACACATGACGAGAAGATGTTGAGCATTCCACCATGTGCTGCTGCCAAGACTACGATTTCTTAGCTTCAGAATCAAAAGAGCGGAGCACGTAAGACACGCGTTTGACAGGCTGAGCACAGGAGCCTTCGCAGAGAACATCCGAGGTTCTGTTAAACATGACTCTCTCCTGGCTGGACCCACTCTGCTCTCTGTCTGCGTGCGATGGAGGACACATGAAGGAAGTCACTTTTCTCTTTGTCATAAACAAGCCCTTCACTGCTGGAGTGGTACTGCTCACCATTCTTCACTACCTCTACTTCCTCTGTAGCACAATCAGGTCATCTTATTTCTGAAGCTCCATTCCGGCGTGAGAGTGACTCGGTGCCGCATATATGGGACTGATTGCACGTGATTCTTCCAACCCTGTGCTTCAAACATGCCGTGCAGATGAAGATGAAAAATAGAGGAAACAATGATACAGTGGAGTTGATAAGCTCGCTGGACAAATCATCTGTCACCTTGCATGTTTTAGAAGATAGAACTTCAGGTTCCTGCAGATGGTGTTGCATCAGGATGATCTATAAACACCCGTGTGGTGTGTGGTGGGATTCATAGATTGATAAAAGGTCTTTCATCCAGATTTACCAGCAGTGACAGAACCTCAGTATACAGGAAATTCTCCTCATTCTTCTCCTCTCAGAAACTACCTCTGAAGTCAACATTAAGGTCCTGACAACCAATTTCTGGTGCTAAATATCATCAATATATGTATAGAGTGAAGGTACCCACGTTGGTCAGCATCAAGATTAATGGTTTGTTGTAATGTCCAGAAGGTCTGTTGTCATGGTGTCAGATCACCTTTCATCTTCATTACAGACACTTTAACAGACCAACATTATGTTAATGAGGCCTGTGGTTCTACCTTCTGAACACACACTCCGGTGCTCTATTCCAACAGGACGAAGCTCATCCACATACTGCTGCTTACTGAGCTCTCAAGATCTCATCTTGAAGACACAGATACTACGCCGTGGTCGGTCTCATCTCCAGACCTGTCCCTGATTGAAAAATGTGAACGCTTTATTGGACGCCCCTATCAACACCTTCCCCTACCACACCATCTGCAGAAACTGAGGAGAACATCTGCTGCATGGGATGGACTATCACAGGACACCATTAGGAACCTCACACCTCCATGCAGAGACGCTCACGTAGCCATGCTAAAACCCACGCCCCTGAGAGACACCACTTGTTCACCAATCCCACACTTCAAGGCTGGTGCAACTATTTGTCATTTATGAGCTTGTAGCCTCATTGCAGTTACTTTAGTAGTCTATGAATATTATTGAATACTACACATTGTTCAGAGTGGGCGACACACACCACACGCCTCCTGCCAATTTAATCCCTTTAATGCCCTTCTTGTTACACAACCAGGTTTGACGGGATTCCTGTGGTACAAGGTTCTTATCAGAGAGAGTCCTAGTGCTAGCCACTTAATGTATGCACATAAAATGTGTGTGTGTGTGTGTGTGTGTGTGTGTGTGTGTGTGTGTGTGTGTGTGTAGAACTATCAGAGAAGTTGTATGGTACATCATATGACTTCCCACAAAGTAGGGCTGGTAGAATGAATAACCTTCAGTAATACACTGACTGAGGAAACCAACATGCAAATAATGGCTAATTACAAGCCAGCGGATTAATCTACAGTACATTTATATACACTCACTGTGGCTGTGTGTGTGTGTGTGTGTGTGTGTGTGTGTGTGTGTGTGTGTGTGTGTGTGTGTGTGTGTGTGTGTGTGACAGAGGAGCATAACCTTGAACATGTCATAGATGAAACAAATAAGCTTGCTGGAGCTTCTGTCATTATTAACTGTCCACCTACAGGTCTTTGGAGAAGGTGTCCAGCACATTTATGCCTTTATACTTGCTGCAGTCCAGCCTGAGTGGAGACCTCCTCATACACTCTGCACTTCAGATTGCATAGGGTCTCTGGTGCACTAGGAGACCCCCATCTCCACCTTTGCCTCAAAAAATTAGGGAGAGTTAGAATCTCATTTTGATCTAAAGTTGAAGCACAACTATCCTTCAGGGAACAATAAATACAGTCATGTAAACGTGAGATCATTGTTCTCGAGGTTGATTGTTCATAGCAGTGTCTCCTCATCCATTCCACCTTAAAAGCAAACCGTCTAGAACCTGCTTAAGCTCCCCAAATACAGCTTTTATTTATTCAATCTCCCACCTTAAAAAGTGAACGTGGGTGGATCACTTTATAACAAGGAGTACTTGATTCAAGCAAACACAGCTAGGTGTGTATGAGTGTGTATGAGTGTATGAGTGTGTATGAGTGTATGAGTGTGTATGAGTGTGTATGAGTGTGCATGAGTGTGTATGAGTGTGTAAGAGTGTGTATGAGTGTAAGGAGCAATGAAAGGTGTATGAGTGTGTATGAGTATGCAAGAGTGAGTGTGTGTAAGAGTGTGTATGAGTGTGTATGAGTGTACGAGTGTGTATGAGTGTGCATGAGTGTGTATGAGTGTGTATGAGTGTGTATGAGTGTGTATGAGTCTGTTGAGTGTAAGTGAGTGTATGAGTGTGTATGAGTGTGTATGAGTGTGTATGAGTCTATGAGTGTGTATGAGTGTATGAGTGTGTATGAGTGTGCATGTGTGTGAGTAGTGTAAGGGAGTGTGTATGAGGTAAGGAGTGTGTAGAGGTATGAGTGTGTACATGAGTGTGTGAGGTAAGAGTGTGTATGAGTGTATGAGTGTGTATGGAGGCAGGCGAGTGTGTAAGGAGTGTAAAGTGAGTGCGAGTGTGTATGAGTGAGTGTATGAGTGTGTATGAGTGTGTATGAGTGTATGAGTGCATTCACAAGACTAGTGCAAGGCTGTGAATGTGTGACGCAATCAGAATACAAAAGACTCCTTCGCTGGAAGAGCTGAAGGGCATCAGATAACTGATGCGTATCTCTCTCTCTCTCCGCTTCAGGTCACTGTTATATTCGCTTCTTACATGCTCAAACTTCTTGGGCTTAGTTCTAGACACTTGCTGCTGCTTCACGCCAACACACATTGACACTTTCGTTTTCACTCATACAGTCTTCGACGCTGGTGATGTTTCAGCGCCAGTCTTTGTACAGACGCTCTTACTGTTCTCCTCAAACCCCCTCTGATACAATAAAGATCTCATAGTGGTTCCTATGATGGAGAGATCTCCACACCCTGCTGCAGCAGAGAAGCTCCAAACCATCACACTCCCACCACCATGTTTCACAGGTTCTTCAATGTGCTCAGACGTTGGCCCAACTTTTTCCTCACCCACCATCCATCCATTTTCTGAACCGCTTATTCCTGAATAGGGTGACGGGTGAGCCGGTGCCCATCTCCTTTAAAGTTATGTAACCTTTCCACTCTGATAGCCCACATAAAGAAATGGACACCACCTCGCCACAGCGCACAAAGAGAGCCACGGGCCTCGCGCCAAGTCCTGGAATGACATCACTGATGACGTGCGTCTTTTATTGGAGGAGGCGTTTGTATAAAGGCTCGGTTTACCTTCATCATTGTCACGGAGCACAGACAGGAAGTTACAGGGTTAAGCCATTGTTCCTCTATTTTACTACAAGTCTCATCTCCTGCAGCCTGGATCGCAACCTGAGACGATGGATCCAATCACAGCTCCAAAGACACTAACCCCCCATTCACCAGCCAAACACAGAGCCAACACCTCCAATCCACTGATGGGACCACGCCAAGCTCATTTATCTGCTGCGTTCATTACTCCAACATCAAACATTCATACATCAACCATAACATTATGACCACCTCAGCCACCCTGAAAGATCATGTTACTAACAGAGAGAACTCTGCATGGGTTTCTATAGAGGTTTGGATTTTCATGATCCAACAAACATAATCCTTTGTCTGTAACCGCAATATACTGTAAAAATAAAACGTGGTTGTGTCACCCGTCACTCACCAGGCGTAACCAGACCATCAGATAGGTCAAAACATCCCCCGATAAACTACAGGTCAAATCAACCCATGTAAAGATGAAAGGTAGGAACCCCCTGCCGCTCAAAACAGACAACCTTGAACACAAAGCATGAAGAGGTGAAACATTGCAGACCCAGCTGAGAAAATTGAGGCTCATCGACCTGCAGTTTATCAAGCTTGTTTTAGAGAAACCTTGAGACCATGGCCATGTCAACGAGTTAATTCAGGCAGCAATTGCTGCACAATGGCAGCAGAGCAAAACATCCTAACATTATTTATATCTCCTGGACAACAGGCAAGATAGCAATAATGACCTTCAAACATAAGCGCCATTAAAATATCACCAAATGTAGTCGAACAGAAACCCTCTAAACCCCTCTCTGCTCTAATCGCTGATATTTCCTCCTCTGATACCATAAAGATCTCATAGCGGTGTCTATGATGGAGAGATCTCCACACCCTGCTGCAGCAGAGCAGCTCCAAACCATCACACTCCCACCACCATGATTCACAGTTGCTATGAGCTTCTTCTGCTCAAATGCCGTGTTTGGTTTGTGTCAAACATGTCTTCTGTTACTGTGTCCTGTCAGAGTAACATCTGTCCAAAGCACATTGTTCCAGAAGTCCTGCTCTTTGTCTAGATGTTCCATGGAGAACTTTAGTCTTGTCCTGATGTTTTCTGACAGTAAAGTTTCTCCTAAACAACCATGAAGATCAAACTGGTCGGTAGAAGAAGCTACACTTTGTCATCAGCCAGGTGAGAGTTACCTGTAGGTCCATGATGAACATTTTATTATGGTTCTGCTCTTGGCTGAACTTGTAGGTCTGATCTGGTCATGCGGGCAGTTGTTCAAAATGTTCTTACTTGTAAATGATGTTCTGACAGTGAACGTTGATTTCTAATTGTTCTTTTAAATCCTCTTCCCAGGTTCATCTGCATCTACAACGTTCTTTCTGAAGGCCTCAGAGAGCTCTTTGGATCTGGCCATAGTGATCCCACCAAACTAATGTCTAAGGCTCCTCCAAAGTCCTCTCTAACGGTGGTCTAATCATTATCAGCTGATGTTCTGCCCCTCATCCTAATTTTAAATGTTACAAATGATCATTCTGTTGAACCGACTGCACAGAATCATATATGAGAAGTTGTGACAAACAGTAAACGGTAAACAAATAATGATTATATCACTATGGAAGACATTCGGTTCCAATCCCACCTGTTAAATCCTGCTCCATCTGTAGTGTCCTGGTTCATATCTGCTGGAACTGGTAACGATGTCATGAGAAACAATGGCCTTTAACACATCTGTAGATTCAGAGGTTCACTGTGCCTTTTACCTTACATTCATCACTTCCTCGACTGACAACAGATAATAGGCTGTTAAACTCAACCCTGTTCCAATTATAGTACCATTATCTCAGATCAGCACTTTCATTAGCTTCCCATCTCCCTGACCTTCTGCCCTTCATCAGAACTGAGTGACTCAGCAATGTTCTGTATTGGATTCCAATTTGTAGAGGTTTTCAGCCTTAGTTTAAATCCGTTTCAGGACTCCCAATCCCCAATCCCCCCAAAGCAAATTCTGTCCAACAAGGTCCTGGGAAAACTCTTCCTCCATCATAAACACAGTGAATCTAACTAACACTCTCACAGGAATTCGTATCAGAGTTACCGGTGAGAGCAATAATAAACGTTTAGCCCAACAAGGCAGGCAGAGCCATTCCAGAGATACAGCCTCATAAAACGATCACTGAAGCCTTTTCACGCTTCTGTTCCAGGCTATAAACGTAACAAGATATCGGACTCATCTTCTTTCACCTTTTCTTCGGGAATTCCCTCATTTCTACCGTTTCCGAGGAGCCACACACACAGGAGTGACTAACTCCGAGTCCCTGTCAGCCGGCTGTTCTGATAACCTTGCTCAATGTGGCCTTAAAAGTGCTGTGTAATGGTCTAGCATCCCTACAGGGCAGCACACGCTCAAATGTGATGAGGCTTATTCACACTCCTTCATTAAACAGCCCGGAGATAACTGGACCATGTGACGCTGGACAGCTTCTTTATTCTGTTGGAGAAAGCTTCTGAGTTCTCTTGCCCAGATATAACAGTACAGGACTTTACAAAATCCTAAGTCCTGCTGAAAATGAGACGCCGATATTTTCACAGAGTTTTTGTGCTTGGTCACCATGACATGACGTTCTTGAGCCCCCTCACACAGGCATCTCCAAGAAAGGGGGGTCCGACTGCAGCATTTCCATTATGAAGCCCCTCCTGAAGCTTCTATTATGTCAGAAGGTTCTAACAGACGGGCTAAGGAGAAAAAGATGTGGACCATTGCTCAGAGCTCCAAAGTCCTCTTTTCAGATTCAAGTAAATTCTGCCATTTATTTGGAAATCAATGTCTCAGCTCAAGAAGAATCCCAGGTGTCTGAAGTCCACTGTGAAGTTTCGGGGGACATGTGATCTGGGTTGCTGCTGGTCCACTGTGTGTTTAATCAAGTCTAGAGCGACGAAGCATCTACCAGGAGATTTTAGAGCAGTTCATGATTCCATCTGTTGATGACCTTTATGGAGATGCTGATTTCCTTTTCCAGTAGGACTCCAGAAGCAAAGTTCAGACCACAGAGGTATAAACCTGCTACCAAACACTTTACTGACCATGATACTACTGTGCTTGATTGGGCAGCCAACTCTCGACCTTAAAGAATTGTCAAGAGGAAGTTGAGAAACCTCTCGATCCTGCAATACAGACCTGGGCTTCAGTAACATCTCAGCAGAGCCACAAGTTGATTGGCACCAGTTACCATTGACTGACCGAGTAATTCATGGTAAAGGAGCTCCAACCAAGAGTTAATAAATGATGTATAAACATCAATTACATCTACTACCACTACTTCTTTACGATACTGATACAGATATAGGAAATATCGAAAGATAAGCGATACCTGAAACGCATTTACAAGTGGAGAACATTTAGGAACAACTGCCCACATGACCAGATCAGACCCCACAAGGTTCAGCCAAGAGCACAAAAAATCAAGAAGATCCAACAATTCTAAAATGTGATCATAGGACCTACAGGTAGCTCTCGCCACAGCTGATGTCAAAGTGCAGCTTTACCATCAGAAAGTTTACTCAAAAACCAGTTTGATCTTCATGGAAAACCTTACTGTCAGAAAAACATCAGAGTGAGACTAAAGTTCTCCAGAGAACATCTAGACAAAGAGCTGGACTTCTGGAACAATGTGCTTTGGACAGATGTTACTGACAGACATTAGCAACAGAAGACATGTTTGATACAAACCAAACACAGCATTTTAAGCAGAAGAAGCTCATAGCAGCTGTGAAGCATGGTGGTGGAAGTGTGATGGTTTGAGTGCTGTTCTGCCAGCAGCAGTGTGTGATCTTCCATCAAATGCAAACTCTAAATCAGTTTTCACTGATGATGATTATCTGCAGCAGCCCCTCGTTCTCAGACCGCACTACTCCCGCAGGAAGAAGTTACAATAAACAAATATCCCATCACACAGTGAGTAAGCGGCGCTATTTTAGCTCACAGATCTCACTCCTTCCGCTTTCCTGCTGATCAGCCTCATGCTGATCAATATCATAAGCTACTGAATGGACGTCCTACGTCAGTACGAGAGTCAGGTGATGAACGCGACTGAGCTGAATTATGTGAGAGATTCGGTCAGTAGAAATTCTACACCTGGACACTTTCTTTTCTATCTTATACAGAAACCTTTGGCATCATTCACGACTAGGGAGTTAAAGAACTGAACTGTTACTGTCTGAGCTGAAGCAGCTCCACACCGTTAAAAAGCAGACTCAGATGAATCTTCACAGCAGATCAACTCTTAAAGTTCAGCCGTGTCCACAGATTCAAAATGCTCATATTTTATATTCATTACCCATAAAGTAAACAAATCAAAGTGGCATGTTTCCTTTTTGTTCTGCGAAATCCAGAATATCAAATTCATCTGAATATTTCATCTTAGTTTCCCAGACCATTCTTCAGATCTGCGAGGACCGAGCGCATCACACGCGGAGCAGCAGGTTCGATTTACAGCAGTTAATCTGTCCGTGTCGTGTCTCGGTAGTCAGCTGATATGTTGTGAAGAAATACCACGATTGGAAACACACTTCCTAACAGACAGCGCCCACTGCGCTGCACAGGAGACCGTGGGTCGAGAAATTCAGGCCAGTTGTTCGGGAGCCGCTCTAAGTCAGCAACGCTATTATGTCATCAAACTGCAGGAAGAAAGTCACACTTCAATTTACAACTGACCCATTTAGAGCCGATGAAATCGAACCAGCTGCCGGACTGCTTAAAAGTCAAGTGGCCCCTGAAGCTCCTTATGTGATAAAAATGGCTGGTAATTTCTGGAAGGGGCTTAGGAGCAGCCACTAATTAAAAGCTCATCACCATTTCTGTGGCTGATGGAGGTGAGTGCGAGTGTGTGTGAGGCAAAGTGGCTGGGTGGGTGTGGACGGGGGTTGCAGACAGCTTTGCCACAAGTAATACGTAGATGGGCACAGCTGCCTGAGCCTTTGTGGTTGGCTGCATCATCCATGAGGCAGCAGAGCAGATACGTTAGACTCCCATCTCATTAACCTTCCCTGGTCTTATAAGAGTTGAGCTTGGAGTTATGCTTCCCAGTGCAACGAGCCAGAGGAGGAAGGAAGCTGAATGGAACTCAAACAAATGTGCGTATTTTACAGATCATAACTCACGTTGAATGGCGACTCCAGCCGTAATATTTACCAGCCAGTCTTGTTGGTGTTAGTGACATTATTAGTGACCTTTTTTTCTTCGGAAAACATGATTATTACTGAGACACCTAAAATTAGAACCAGGTGCAGATGATTAGACCATTATTACAGAGAACTTTGGAGGAGCCTGTCTTATTGAAACCTCAGACATTAGTGAGTGGGGATCACCATCAGCCCAAAGAGCTTCCTCTGAGGCCTTCAGAAAGAAGGTTGTGAGGTGAGGCCTGAGAAGGGATTTAAAAAGATCTCAGAACCATTAGAATTAATTTCAAGAGTTAAAAACAACTGTCATGGCCAGATCAGAAAGCTCAGCCCAAGAGCAGACCACAAGAAGCATCCAACAATCCACATCAAGACAACATCATGAGAGTAATCCCAAAAGGTTCTATGCAGAATCATCTACAGTGCATTCTCCTTCCATTCGAAGAACCATTTCACGATGCAAAGACCCTTTATTCATGAAAAGAACTCTTTTCATCAAGAACCCACTTTTTAAAGTCTGTAGACCTTTAAAAGGGTTCTTCACACCCAAACATGGTTCTTTATGAAGTGGTTGTTCTGCGACATCACTCAAAGAACCATTTGTAGTACCATTATTTTTAAGGGTGTATTTGAACTCTCTGAGGAACATCACCTTCACCTTCAGGTCCTTACTTGGGTTCTTACTCTTCAAGTTCCACTGTATTTGTTTTTGTTTGATCTTGGTTCTGCTCCATGCCCAGGCAGGCAGCCAGAGAGGACATGTGATGTATGCGTTTTTCACCACCAAATGCTCCCCCTCTCCCCGTCTCTGTCTCTGTGTTCAGGAACACTGCGAACGTGATGGGACAGATGGCAGCAGTTAGCAAGGCTGAAGCCATGTGTGCTGCGGGCACGACCGCTTTACTCACAGGCCCCAGGACAGTGTGGGCAAAAAGGGGTCTGGAACGGCATGCCCCACATAGCAACAGGGGGTCCTACACAGAAGCAACCTGCTTCCACTTGTTTTAAGGGTGGCACCAGGTACAACAGCACCATCTGTTAGGAGACAGGTGTTTTAAAGCACTTTCGGACATCTCATTACACTCTTAATGAGGGGACAGGAAGCGCCATTTACTCCTGCCCACCCACAGAGAGTGAGGCCAGTTGTGCTGGACTCCTTGCCACAGCTGGAGGTGGCATCACTGAAGATCAAACCAACACTTAAATGGCTGCCCAATGAGGTCCAATGCATGAAAATTTTATAATATGAAACAATTATTTGAATTCAATGATAATAATAACTAACTTGTGGCCAAAAGTATTAGGGCACCCAATGGGTTCAGTGAATTTGAGGTTAGGAGAAGCAGCCTTTAGACCGAAGGTTGCAGGTCGGAGTCCTGACAGGTAGGTGACCATGCCCTGCTTCCCGGTCCAGCAGAGGCGGACTGACTGTAAGAAACCCCATTCATTCATTGCCTCCAAATATTTAAAAGACAGCCATCAGACAGAAGATGAACATTAAGACTGGTGGTCCACATGGAGTAAGACCTGTGTGGGCCAGTGTTTACTGTACCACAGTAAAGAGACCAAGTCCAGCACCTACACTAAACCACAAAACACGGGAGCTCAGCCGGGAATTATCTTATAAAGAAAAAAGGTGTGTGGAAGGTGATGAACTGTGAAGTTAGGACTTCTTTCCAGAGTATCTTGGGCAAGTGTTTTTGTAATGTGGGCATCACATTCACCCCCACACACACACACACCTGCCATCCAAACAACAGAACCATTGTGAAGCTTTCGCTCTGTCTCATAGTGATCCAAATACAGATGAATGAACAATTACCCAGTTACTCAGTAACCGTTCTACAGTAGTGAAGAAGAACATCAGTGGCTCCACTAGGACCTTCTGACCACAGCTCCGTTTCCTTGCCCAATTGATCTCCTGGATATCGCCCAGGCACTTTACACCAATGGCATCACACAACTGTAGCACTGCATACAATCTGATATAGAAGACAGTATCTTACCCGCTTATTCCTGAATAGGGTTGTGTGTGTGTGTGTGTGTGTGTGTGTGTGTGTGTGTGTGTGTGTGTGTGTGTGTGTGTGTGTGTGTGTGTCTCATAAAGTCTGCTGACCTGTGGAGTTTATTAAAGAGCTGCAGAATTCAGTTGATTCCAGAATTTACAGAACAATAGATACAAACATCAGCAGGAGAGTTTCTCTATGAAAAATATAAATTGATAGAGTAGATGTTCTGAGACAGGCTCATTAATTTGATATCTGTCAGACGGGAGCAGGTGCAGCAGGAGGGCAGAACTGGGGGTGGTGTGTGTGTGTGTGTGTGTGTGTGTGTGTGTGTGTGTGTGTGTGTGTGTGTCCATGCGTGCACACCAGCCAAGGAGCTGGAAGAGGAGAAGCCATCGCTCGCAGGAAGTCAAACATCAGCCATGCACAACCTGCTATCACTCCTCCCTCAGCACAGGGGCGAGCCTGTTGCCATGGGAACGGGCTCCTTATACGCGTGTGTGTGTGTGTGTGTGTGTGTGTGTGTGTGTGTGAGAAAAGTAAGTGTGTATGTTCGCACTGGCACGTCTCAAAGCGATCTGTCCCAAGGGACGGAGTGACTATTGATGAGTGAGACAGCGTTGTGTCCAACCCTGCAGATAAATGTCCAGCGTCCCTCTGCTCCCCAGTCAAAACACCGCCATTAGCCAATTTGTCTCAGACTGGTCCAAACAACACCACAACAGCCGGCTTCCTGCAGATCTAATTTCTTCATCAGATCACTGAAATCAACAACACGGCGCTTTTTGTCGGAAGGCACAGACACACTTCATACTCAATCACGACTTTAAAATGATGAGTTGGCCAATCGACAATGTTCTTCAGCCGAGTCAGGAATTCAGTTCTGACTCTTCTGGTTTCACTTTAAATGCCGGGGGCGGAGCTGATGAACCACCTGCATACAGAATCTGACTGATCAGAGAGAGGGGGCGGGGCTGATGCTCACAATCCTGCATACAGACTCTGGTCTGATCAGAGAGAGGGGGCGGGCTGATGCTCAACCTAAATACAGACTGTGACAGATCAGAGAGAGGGGGCGGGGCTGATGCTCAACCTAAATACAGACTGTGACAGATCAGAGAGAGGGGGCGGGGCTGATGTTCAACCTGTGCTGTACACAGACCCTGACTGATCAGAGAGAGAGGGGCGGGCTGATGATCAACTCCGGCATACAGACTCCTGTCTGATCAGAGAGAGGGCGCTGATGATCAATCCTGCATACAGACTCTGTCTGATCAGAGAGGGCAACATGCTCAACCTAAATACAGACTGTGACAGATCAGAGAGAGGGGCGGGCGATGCTCAACTCTAAATACAGACTGTGACTGGATCAGAGAGGGGTGGGCTGATGCTCAACCCAAATACAGACCAGACAGATCAGAGAGAGGTAGCGGGCTGATGATCAACCTACATATGTATCTCATGTTGAGTAAGTAACTTAAGATCTTAGTATCTAGCATGTGTCTCATATAAATACTAATTAATGAAATAAAGTGGTTTGTGGTTAATAAATGTTTCAAACTATGAAAATGTCCCACAAAATTGGTCTAGGGGTCCTAAGCATAACAAGAAACACTGTAAGCGTAGAAAGAAACCACTGGGCAGCTGGCGTGCGTCCAGTGTTGAGGGGCTGGGCACCGTCCAGCTGATGTAATACTCTGTAAGCTTATCGAATTGGGCAGGACAATTAAACCAGAATCAAGGTGAAGCTTTATTAGACTGCTCCTCCATGCTGCTCGGCTCTAGTAGCTGGTGTTATCTCTAACTCACAGTCTGCGCCTGGAGGACGTGGTGGACTCACATGTTCCAAACCCTGACCGGAGGGGTCTGCACGGTCTGGAACATCCTTCAGTAATGTAAATGTATGTCCTCTCTAACATTGCTCACAGTTTATCACTGCAAAGTTCACAGCAATCAAAGCTTAAGTGAAAGTTCTACCAGAGGATCCAAATGCTTTCTCTCCTATTCAGGACACTCTCCGGAATCTCCTCCTTCCTCCCCACCTCTTGCTCCAGCCTGATAGCCGAGGAGGTTCTCCCCGGTTCACCATGTACAGCAGGATTCCCTGAGGTCTAAATAAGCATCTGTGGTTGGTGATTGGGACTCTTCACTAAAATTGAAGCCTAATTACATTTATTTGTAATTAATTACAACTATTACAACTGAATTACATTTATCTATATAATTGTAAATATTGTAAATCTGGAGATGAGACCGACTACAGCGTTACTCAGGTCAAGAGAACAACTGAATTAAATGTTAAACTCTTAAACTAGATTAAAATCGAGTTTAACATCCTGCAGTAAAACTGCTTTCAGTGTAAAACTAATCCTGGACTGGAACGTCGGGATGTAATAACCCTGGGAATATATGGGATCAGCCTTCCGTTCTGGAGGATGAGTCGCTCAACTTTATATAGAGACTAAATATACCTCAAGACCTTCTCTCTGTCTCTCTCTCTCTCTCTCTGTCTCTCTCTCTGTCTCTCTCTCTGTCTCTCTCTCTCTCTCTCTTCTGTCTTCTCTCTCTGTCTCTTGTCTCTCTGTCTCTCTCTCTCTGTCTCTCTCTGTCTCTCTCTCTTCTTTCTCTCTCGCCTCTGTCTCTCTCTGTCTCTCTCTGCTTCTCTGTCTTTCTTTCTCTCTCTCTCTCTCTCACCCCCCACTCTCTATCAGTTTCTTTCTCCCTCCCTTTCTCTCCTTTTCTCTCTCTGACAGTGTCAGTTAGTGTAGGTCAGTATTGGTCAGTGTTGGTCAGTGAGGGTCAGTGAGGGTCAGTGGGGGACTGGGGTTGGTCAATATTGGTCAGTCAGGGTCAGTGTGGATCAGTGTTGGTTTCTGTCTTTCCTGTCTTTCCTGTTCCCTCTGTCCCTCCCCCACAGTTAGGTCTCCTGTCCTACAACAGTTGAATCATAGTTAAATCTGATTGCTGGACACAGTCAGATTGCATGACACGGCACCCTGCACTACCAGCTCAGTCTGAATCGCATTCACTTACACCATGACAGGCCCCATAAATCACACACACACACACACACACACACACACACACACACACACACACACACACACACACACACACACACACACACAGTAATTTGTAATGTTTCAGAGCTGAGCGGTATAGAGAGTGTGAATAGACAGTGATGAGGCATTTTGGTGAAGAGGTTCAGTGTGAGAGTGTGAGAAGCCCTTGAAGAGTGACACATACAAGTCAGACACAAACACGTGATGGAGTTCTTAAATTTCTCTGTGGGCCTAGAAGGACTAGAGGATGACTACTACACTGTGCAGAAACAGATGAGCTTGTCTCTGACTCTTACATCTATAGGGAAGGTGTGGAGACACTCGGTAGGAGTGTTTCTGTATAGAGTGACAGTGAGTGGACACAGTGTTTTAATGAATGATGTCAGTCTGGAATAAAATCACCCAAGAATAAAGCAGCTCTGCTACAAATAACTAAAATCAGTATTTCCACAAACTCTGAACGAACCCCCAGAGCAAGTGTGGGACCAGTGTGACCAGCAAACTTAGGTGGATTAACTGGCTGCAGCTGTGTTTCAGAAAAAATGCTTTCTGCTGTAGGTTACTTCTGATTCCCAATATGAACCCCTACACAACAGAGAGCAATGGAGCCCCTGCTGTGCCTTTTCAAAAAGCAGCCAGGGAAAAGGGAGGTACTGGTGAGATGGGAGGTAGTGGTACAGTGGATGATGTCACATGCCATCGTTAGAGCGGAGGCAGAGGTGAAGAGTGTAACCCAGCACTCTGGAATCAGCATGATTACTGGCAGAATCACAGCCCTGTTACTGGGGGCAGTGGTTTATGAGAGACTATCCCAGTTCCCTTCAACAGAGCTCCGAGGTCTGAAAGCTTCAAAGCATTTTTTTCTTGGTCCGATATATGATACATGCGGAGTGAACAGATTCCATGAATATTCTCTGTTGATTTACATAAACATCTTCTGCTTCTGAGAGGGAACCGTGTTGGGTTTAGGATTCAGGTCAACTGTCAATGACATACTGATCATTCCTACTGGTAAATGCTTTAATACTCAAAGTCTTCTCTCTTCTCTCTCTCCAGGGTATCCAGAAGATCCACTATGCTCTCAAATCCAAGTGGTAACCTATGAAGGACACACACACATCCACGCCAGAATCATCAGCAGAGCAATTGAGCCCCACACTTCAATATTAATATCAATATCAATAAACTTCTCCCACCACCTCATCTCATGGGACATCATCACCAAGGTGTGCAAGTGTGTGTGTGTGTGTGTGTGTGTGTGTGTGTGTGTGTGTGTGTGTGTGCAGATATACCACACAGATGTGAGCTTCCAGCAGGAAGAGCACGTTTAGCATGTAATTTAAATTAATGATGAAAACACAATGTTCTCCTGTTTCAGACATGAGCTCACTGAAACCAAACACACATCACAGCTCTGTGTGTGTGTGTGTGTGTGTGTGTGTGTGTGTGTGTGTGTGTGTGTGTGTGTGTGTGTGAGACAGACAGAATATGAGCGAGAGACAGAAATGAAGAGAAAGAGAAATATGAACTGAGAGAGAGTGAGAGAGAGAGAGAGAGACAGAGAGAGAGAGAGAGAGAGAGAGAGACAGAGAGAGAGAGAGGACAGAGAGAGAGAGAGAGAGAGAGACAGAGAGAGAGACAGAGACAGAGAGAGAGAGAGAGAGACAGGAGAGAGAGAGAGAGAGAGAGAGAGAGAGAGAGAGAGGGTGGGCAGTGTATACTGAATAGCGTGAGATGTGCAGAGTTTCTGATTGCAGGCACAGCAAACAATCAAGGACTTGAACTGCAATGAATTGTGGAAGCCCATTAACAGTAATGAAGGATCGGCATCAATAAAACATGGCTGTTTGCTTTCACACCAAATGAGAGATACGCAAAAGAGCTGATTAAAAACAGCAGACAGAGACCTCTATAGTTGTTACAGGGGTCCGATTCAGAAGCACTCATAAACGAAGAGCTCTCACATCATCCAGTCTGACGCCCTTCGCAGCTCCATCAGGGACATACAAGCTTTTGTTAGGGAGATTCCACCATACACACATACACACCTGTGACCTTCTCATTAAAGATGCTGCCTGTGTGTGTGTGTGTGTGTGTGTGTGTGTGTTGTGTGTGTGTGTGTGTGTGTGTGTGTGTGTGTGTGTGTGTGTGTGTGTGTGTGTGTTACACAGGTGCTGATGGGATCTGTCTCTGAAGATTAGCTGATGGTCTTTCTGCAGGTTCCACAATAATGATAACAAAAGAGCTGGTGGAGCTTTAGTGTCTACAGGGAGAACATCCCAGCCACAAATGGGATCAGACCATCGGAACATCTCAGATATTCCATTAACTGATAAGAGAAGCTCATTGCGTGCTGAAAACTGGAGCTGTACAGTTTATTCTACATGTGTAGTCCATCTTCCCAAGCCTTCCAAATGCGTGTGCGTCCATTTCTTCCTCTCAGTCTTCAGTTCTGTGAGAATCCTGGGTCGACCTGCCTGCTCTGCTCTTCTGAGTTCTGTCCACAGACTCTCAGTGATGTTCCTCAGTCCCCTGATCTGAACATGGTAAACCTTCAGCCACTGAAAATGCTTTACTATCTTATAATCTTCTCCTGCTTTGAGGGCCTCATCTGTTTCCAGAGTGTTAGGCAGCTGCTTAGAAGAACCCAAGAGACCAGATTAGAGGAGTGTGGGTTTTTATAAAGCTCTGAAATCTGCACCACCCGGTCTTTCAGATTTGAAAGTGCTGTACGTGAGTGGGGTTACTGGGTTACTGGTATTTCACAGTTCCACGAATGGTTTCCCTTATCCAACAGTGACTGCTCTTCCCTTAGTTCCACAGATAAGTCAGATATGATAGGACAGGTTGCCCTCCATCAACCTAACCTTGCCTGCCCCTGTTATCATTATGTTCACCACAGTGAACCTGTTAGCAGCTGTAGAGACGCACTATAGGAAACCCGCTCCACCCACAGACCCAGTCTGACAACCAGCGAAGAGAGTGCAGCACAGCCGCCACGGCCCCGGGACCCCCGACCCCTCCAGAGCTTACCTCTATTAATCCTACATCAAATGCTGTATCTGGTTCACGGCAAAAGCTGTCGTCCTTTAAAACCACCAGCAGACACTCGGCTGAAGTGATGCATCTGCAAGCTGTCAAACATCACGGACGAACCGTTTCATACAGAACATCCATCAAATCTGTCGTCACAGCGAGCAGCATGTCCCCCTATCGGCTTTCTGTCCCGTGATGGACCTTCTCAGGTTATTCAGTAACTACTAATGATTTTCTGATTATTATGAATTATTCAGGGTCTGGTAAATTCCTCAACGATCACTTTGACAGGAATGACAGGTTTACACTGCATTCATTCGGTAAATTAAACGAATCAGTCATTTTAATGCAAATTCAACTCATTATTGAGTAACTACTGAAGATCATTTAGTAAATTCAGTTAATTGTAGCAAATTCATTTCCAGTAGTTATTCCAGATTGTTTTAGTAAATTCAATGAATTGTTTATTTAGTCGTTACTACATTTTTTTAGTGAATACAATTCATTTTTAATTAATTAATTATTCAGTAATTACTATAGTTTTTTTTTCAGTATATTCAGTCAATCATTCAGTGGTTCATAAAGTGACTCTATTATTTACCATAAATTAAATAAATTTCAGTAAATTCAATGTTTCCTATAGTAACGTCCAATAATTATTCAGTAACTACTTCATTTTATGTTTTTTCAGCAGTGATTTATTCAGTAACTGTTATGACAGTAATTCATATTCAATAAATACTAAAGTTCTTTTAAAAATGGGCCCATAATGACAGTGACACTGCAGCTGCCTGCCTGGTGTTTAGGAGTTTCGTGTCCTCGTGTCCTCTTGAATATATCGTGATTTGTGGATTAATCTCTCCATCTTTTATGAGAATAAAGCAGAGTAATCGGAACCTTTGGGGCTCGGTTTCAAAACAATCTCAGCAGATGACAAATCCTTTGATAGATCGGTTCTCTAATTTGCTCTTATAGATCCCGTGGGGCGGCTGTCCCGTGGCGATGGCCAAATCATAGTGGTTGTGTCTCTTCTAATATTGGTCAGAGACGTAACTGATACCGAACGGCCACAAATCAGCCAAACTGCTGCTGTAATGTCGGCCGGTGGTGAGAGTACAGCACTAATGGATCACGTCACCTGCGTTCTGCTACGGTCCCCAATGTGAGTCCCCAACCTGCACTGCTGCTAATTATGAGACCGATGTTGTCCTTTACACACCTCAGAGACATCTTCTTATCTTCATACCTTCTGACAGTGCGAGTCCAGACAAATGCTCAGAGACAGGAGTGACTGCTGAGTTTATTTCTGGACTACAGTGGCGTTCAGAACTCGGGGCACACCCAGTCACTGGACAACAATGGATTTTCACAGCACTGGACAGTGCTACATAAAAGACCACACAGCGTCCAGCTTGTTTAAATGCACACACAGCTTGTCTAGACCCTGTAGGGAAGTACTCTCTGGAACAGATGAATAAATTGGCAGCAGGTGTGGCTCAGGCGTGGGCTAGAGGTGTAGAACCCTCCAGCAACGTTCTACCATGAGACTCAAAAACCACTCCCTTTATCGCTGCTTTTCAGATGCAGGGGTTGGATCTGCCCAGGGGCATCATCTGGCCTGGGCTTCTGGGGTTATAACATGGCACCATTCTCAGGGTGATGGAATGGAAACACTGTGTCCCCCTTAAATGAAACACTGTGTCCCCCTTAAATGAACTACCTTTTGGGATGAGCCCTGAGTCTTTGCCCCTGCCTTCCATACTTGTGAGGGACCAGATGTTTCAAGACCTGGCCCAAGTTGAGATTTGGGGATGTGGTGGGGTGGTGATCATCCAACCTCACTTCCCTGGACAGGAGAGACAGTTACTCCAACAAAAGCAGGATCAATTCTTTTCATAACCTTGATTTCAGAAGAAACGACTCATGAGCAGGTGTCCCGATACTTCTGTCGATACTGTAATTAAAATCCCTCCATCTAAAGTGAACTATTCCAGCGAGGACTGGGGAATGTTCAGTGGGTGAGCACTGGAGACCTGTGAAGTAGATAGGAGGAGGGCACTGGTGCTGTTTTCCACAATCTAAACAGACTGTTAGAGAACTGAGAGACCCTTAAGTGAGTGGGCCGGCTCTCCTGCAAGCACAATGGGTCCTCTAGACTTTAATGAGGCTATAAAAGCAGAGCAAGAGGGGCTCACTACAGCTCTGACAACATCAAACATCAAAGACAAAAGCCTAAATAAATCTCTCGGCATTAACACGGGCGATCTGCGGCGGCGGCGGCGGCGGCGGCGAGAGACACCAACTGCTTCAAACTGATATGGCATTCGGCTCACAGTCAATGATTCAGTGCCCACCTGCTACGGCAAACACACACTGATACAGGCATATTTCACACATTCCCAACACCCCTCCACACACACACACACACACACACCCTTTCTAAAATCCTGCTCTTTGTCTAGATGTTCTCTGGAGAACTTTAATTGTGTCCGAAAGTGTTTCTGACAGTAAAGGCTTCCTCCTTAAACATCTCCCATGAAAATCCAACTCGTTTGGTCTCTTTCTGATGGTAGAAGCTTTGACATCACCTGTGTCGAGATCTACCTGTGATTGGTGTGGTACTACAGATAACACCACCAGTGAGCCACCACACCATGTAGGAGACTGGGGTTTGATTCCCAGTCTGGGCAAATATGTTGTGCCAGACCAATAAGTCCCATCTTCCAGTATAGTTAAAATGAAGGACATATGTCCACACACACACACACACACACAAACACACACACACACAGAACCATCAGACAGCTGCATGCAGGCACCTCCCACACAAGAATGAGAAAGCATAAAAACAAAGAGATGATCAGTAATTAGTACTGCAGGGATGGAGGAGGCCGGGTCACTCTGTCACTGCCCCTCTCTCTCTCTCTCTCTCTCTCTCTCTCTCTCTCTCCATACCCATGGCCTGAGGGTGGATACAGCAGGAGTGGGTGTAGCCAGACAGTACACATCAGAAACTAAACAAAGAGGAAATGGAACAGACTCTGAACACACATCAGCTGGAGTGATAAAGAGAGAGAGACGGGGTGAGCTGGAGAGAGAGAGAGAGAGAGAGAGCTTAGCATGGCAGTGAAAGGAAAAGAGAGCAGTCCAGAATCAGGAGGGAATTTCACAGTATTGACGTTCCATTCTCCGGCTGCTCTTACTGATCTGAGTGTGAATCAGCGCTCTGCTGTGCTGGACCGAGCTATGAGGTAAGACTCCAACAGAGGCCCTGTAAGACCGATTCTGGAGATTGACCCGTAAAATTCAAAGAACACCACCTGTGAGAGAAATGGATCCTTATTTCGGGTTTAAGACTCTTATTCATCCACTTTTCTCCGAATGTCTGAATCATAAAGTATAATTCCACACTATAATCTCCCACAATGATCCCAGAATTTATAGGACATATTGTAGCAGCAGACAGTCGAACGGCGGGACAAAGACATTCACTCAAATATGCAATGATGCCATGAAGTTCAGATGAGGACCCCCGTAAACCAATGTTCCCCGTTTATTTAAAAAGAGACATTTTACACTTTAATACTTTATAATCCCAGTGTGGATTCATTCACTCCCAGTGCCTTTAAACACCTTTAATCTTTAATCTTTAATCTTTGTGTAAAAACTAGATTATAGTGGCGAACATTCTGTAATTTGTTATTTTTACGAAGAACCCTTCTAATCTCGTTCTTCAGAGCTGGTTTAAATCTGATTTCCATAACGGCTTCATAGAGTTTCAGATATTCTGCTGTGAAAAAGCTCCACACTGTGAGTCTAAACTTTCCTTCAGGGACATTCTTCATGTCTGAGAATGTCCATTGATGCCGTCTTGCAGGCCACCACCGTCTTCACCACCATGACTCAGAACTGAACTGAGATTAAACTGGCCAACAACCGATCCACTATTCCTGATCACCCTCCCGATCGGGATTGGAGCATCCAAAGAACAAGAAACCAGTGCCTGCAGGGAGGAATCGGTCCCACTTCCTCTGATAATGAACATAGAAACTCCAACTTCTGGATGCAGTTGAAGACACCTTAAAGTCTCAACACTTAGCCACCTCAGAGAAGAACCACCCAACATCCCAGCCCTGACCCTGACCAGCTCATCATCTACATTACGATAACTGGAACACTCTGAAACTGAAAGGCCATCTTCTGACCATCAGACATGCAAAGCAGAGACAGATCTTGACCAAATACTGGCTCAGTGACCACAGTCTGGCCATACAGATGGGCAGATATAAAAAAACCTGGCAGCCCAAAGTGGACAGACTGTGTGGTCACTGCATGAGCGGAGAGGTGAAGACAGAGATGTGCTTTCCAAACATTCTAATCACCATCAGAAACTTTAATTGTCAGAGTTAAACAAGTGAGAAATGGTGGGACTGCTGTCCTACTGGGAAGGAAAGGAGTCTTCAGAAAAGGTAGAACCACTGGTTGCAGAACCTCATTAATGTAACGATGGTCTGTTAAAGTGCCTGTAATGAAGACCGAAGGTGATCTGGCATTGTACGAAATTGTACCCACATCATGATATCAGACCTTCTGGAAGCGAGACATGACATGGCAGGACAGCAAACCATTGATCTTGATGCTGAACAAGATGAACATTTATGCAAAGGGTTCTTTGAGTGTTTATTGTTCTGTTTAGAACCACTTCCTTTACAAGAACCCTTGAAGAAACATAATCCTCACCCTTTACCCATCAGCGAAATCTGAGATAAAGAGAAGGGCAACCATTCACCTAAACACTCCACACAGAACGTCTGAGGGGGAGTTTTAGGTGAGGAGGATGATGAAGATGCTCTTCAGGAGATGATGTAGAGCAAGAGGTTGGCTCTCCGAGAATGTTTCAAAAATGGCTTCTGGATTACTGATGACACAAACATGCCTCTGGCAACACTATTCCCACAATTCAGTGCGTGGGAAACTCCACTGGGCTTAATGTGAAGGTAACACAAGTCGGATGATTCATTAAGATGCTTTTGGATGTCTTGCAGAAATGCACGAGACAATCTGCAGAAGCCAGCACTGAAACTACAAGCACCTAAAGCTGCTCTTTTCTTTCTGTGAGATCCGCGGTGACGGAGAGATGCTGCCAGGGCAGAGTGGAGAGGCTGAACCGCAGTTCGACGGTGGGCTATGAATGCCAGTATGGTGCCAGTTCAGCTCAGTTCTGGGCCTGATAATAACCACAGTCCAGCATCACGATCGTTTACAAACAAAAACAACAGAAGAACAGAAAATACAAACTCAAACCACTCCTGCAGACAGCAGTATTGTGTGGATCAGACACAGCAGTGCTGCTGGAGTGTTTAAACACTATGTCCACTCACTGTCCACTCTATTAAACTCTCCTGTCTCCTCAAATGCTGAGTTTGGACTTCCTTTGGTGAGTAGCTGGTGGGTTGGTTCTCCACTGGAGGTTACTGTTATATTTATACACACTCTCTGATAATCACTTCCATTCCCTGCTCATTAGCTTCTCCAGCAGTGTTTCTTCTCCTCTTCCTTCTACTCCTCCACCCATCAACTCAGCCAACGTTCACTTTACTATCATAATTACAGCTGTCGTCCTCGTGACACGCTTGTCACAGCAAAAAACAAAAGGAGGACATCAGAACAAATAACGCTCAGCCTTGCAAATGCAATTCAATTACAAGGCCATCAGCATGATCCTGTAGATCCAGGAGATGGAGCAGCGACAGCCAGGTGTGTTGGTGCTTCTTCCTGGTGGTGGATTTCCACACATGGTTTTGGTAGCATTGGCAAAGAAATGTTTTAAAGAAAAGCAGCTTAAACACAGTCACTAGAACCATATGTTCTCTACACCACAGCCTCCTTTTGAGAACCCTCCTTACTGCTGCAGGCTGTAAACAATATTTGTCAATAATACATAGGGGGCGCTCTGCTAGAACAAATTTAATCTGTAAAAGTAATAACGGATCAGGCTTCAAATTTCCAAAATCCAGTTCATTAAATATGTCTCGATCAGACTGAGGCAGGTTCTTCTGCTCTGTAGCATTTAGTTATGTGGATTTGGGACCATATTTCATGATTTTTAACAAAGTATATTAATAAGAGCAAATTAAACTATATTTTATAATGTATATGATACACAGATCTCGTCTTGAAGACACAGATACTACGCCGTGGTCGGTCTCATCTCCAGATCTGTCCCTGATTGAAAATGTGTGGGATGCTATTGGACGCTCTATCAACACTCCACCCCTACCACACCATCTGCAGAACTGAGTGAGAACATTCAAGCTGCATGGGATGGATCATCACAGGACACCATTAGGAACCTCTACACCTCCATGCAGAGACGTCTGGCGTGTTGCGTTAAACCCGACGCCGTCCTGAGAGACACCACTTCTGTATGAGTAGATCAATAAACATTGATCAGATCAGACTACAGTTATCATCAGTTATTGATCCTGATCACCTTCATCTTCCTTCACAACAGCACTGCAATCCCACACGTCCTTCTGGAGGAAACCTTTGAGCACCTATTTTTTGATGTTGATTGTACACAGGCTGAACATATGTGGCACAACGTTATATCCTTACGTAACTGCTACCCTGTAGATCTGCGACAATCAAAGCACATGAAAGCATGCGAGTGCATAACGAGAGCCAGAGAAACATGCATGTGAATCAGTACCAACCTTCTGCTGGGTCTATTTTTGGCAAAGCATTTTAACTACAAAGGGTTCCTACATGATACCCCCCAGAAAGCAGCTGACAAAGCGAGACGTTAGAGATGTTATCTGCTCTCACAGAGAGAAAATAAGAATCTAACTGCCTGAACAGAGCTGGATTACACAAGCAGTGTGTGGGGAAATGAGGAAATGGAGTGAGCTGTTCTTTCTTCTTTTCCCAGTTGAACCAGTTCATCTTTTGCATAGAACTCTTAGATTAGTTCATTTAATGTCGCTGTAGAATTGAAGCGTAGGTGCAGGTTCTTATCTGAAACAGGGAGGACTTATATGTCCCTGAAAAAATAAAGTCACCTTGTGTGCTTTAGGTGGTACTGAATTCAGGCTCCTGCAGATGGCATTGTCTCTGGTTGGTGAACATTGAGGGGTTTAAATACCCCACTCGTGCCAGCGCAACACACACTAACACAGCACCACCACCATGTCAGTGTGACTGCAGTGCTGAGAATAGCTGCTCTGTGGTGGTCCTCATGACTGTATACTAGTGAAATGCTCTTCCAGTAACCAGTGCGAGTAGGAGTTAAAAATCATTCAAATGAAATGGTTTTGTTATGGAAATGATAGCTGCAACTGGGAATAAACCATCCACACGTATCTGAATCTGTTATTGGTTCTAAATTGGGGTCTTTAGCCAACAGCAATGTGAGTATGTGCATGTTAATTACATACAGCAGTTCCAGCTGCAGTGTGAGCCCGATAACTACAGCTGAGGGTCTCACAAGCTGCCAAAAGACCCCCTGTGTACCAGATACATCAGCCTGGAAGATGAATGAGCCTCCATCCACAGCCATGCGTACTAGCCCCATAGTGTCTGAGAGTGAAGAACAGAAAGCAGAGAAGGTCACAGAGCTACTCTTACGATTTTGGCACACATTCTGCCCGCTAAAAAAAGCCCCGACACACACCCAGCGAAGGAGTGTGTGCTCATTAGAAGCCAGACGTAACCGTTCCCTGACATAAATGCATTAAACAAACCGGTCCGGTCTGCTGGGAACGCACCACAGTCCAACCCCAGCTTCTCAGCTTCAGACCAGCTCTGGTCTTTCAGATCTGCATCTCTCACAGCTGAAGTCATTAGATATTCATCATGACTGCAGTCTCGTGGTGATGGTGGGAGAAGTATGCTCTGAGGACGGCTGTTCTGATCTCCAGATTAGCTGAAGAAGGTCTAATTATTTTCTGACACGGCAGAAATTTGTCTGGGATCCTCAAGTGTGAACGGCACTGTGAGAGAGAGCGGCATCTCAGAACAGAACGTTAATAATAGTGTAGAATCCTGAACATACAGCTCTGTGCAATACACCATCATTCTGCTTGTACACAGAGGTGGCATATGTTGTGGGTGGAGCTTAACTGGTGGCAGTCAGGTGTAGGAAAATGGGAATATGGATGGTCTGTGTTCCTTCTACAGATATTTTAACAGTTTGCCAGCAAATCACAGGTTGTCCTAGACCAGGGGTCGGAAATTTGCGGCCCTTTGATTGCCCCCTTGTGGCTCCACAAGATAAAGTCCCACCATTCAACAAAAAGAGCCAATCAGCTTGCTGGTTACTGATAAATTCCAAGTGCAGTAGACAGAACAAGCTTGTTTTCCTTCCCAAAAGCACTGCAATCCCACTCTTCCTTCTGTTTTTTTTTTTAAGATGAGTGTAATTGATGAACTGCTGATGGGTTATAATCCAACAGCTCAGTTCTGCCGCATCAGAAACAAGGCCAGCATGGACGCAGCTCTGTGCGTCTGCGAGTGCATGTTTGTGAGGCTTCGTCACTCCATCCTGCATATCGTGTGTTCCAGTCCAGTGGCTCGATGTGTATTCCAGAGCACAGGCTGAGGAGGACTACGAGGAGGAGGAGGAGAAGGAGGTGGAGGAGGATACATGATGCAAACTGACACTGTATTCCAGCTTACACAAACACATCCGCATTTCACAACACACACACACACACACACAGACACACACACACACACACACACACATACACGCACGCCAACATATCTTCACACTGCCTTCACCACAACCACGGTCCTTCCTGAGCGAAGCGCAAGGCCTTATCTACCGATCCTTCCTGGGCAAAAGTGACCGCGCTGACCAGCGCTGAAAGGCGTCAGTCAAGCAGCTCTTCGGACGCTGAAGAATGCGATCCATTGACACTCGACGGCTGAGCCACAAAGCGGAACAGGAACTGTTTGAGTAACTTTTAATAGAGCTGCCCAAACTTTTTTAGGCCTCCTCGCATATTTGTGTATGTTAATGTAGCATAATGTCTCCCACTGAGAGAGGAAACAGCTCCAAAAATGATGCCCCGAGGAAGAGCAGAATAAAAGCAGATCTCATTAGTTGAAGAAGAAAAGCAGATTAGCGTGAGGAATGTGGGTGGTCTCTCGTACTTTCTTTTTATTTTTATTTTTATACCGAGTCGGGGCAAAGAGGCATATTCAGTCATATCTATGTGGGCCACGTCCTATATGGGACACACTGGTCTAAGCTAGAAGACCATACGCAAAGCATTACTCAAGACGTTACTTTAAAATGTCAGATGTCACTGAGATGTTTCTCTAACCGTCTACCGTCTCTGACATCGACTGGAAGAACGACGTTCCCACTCCTCCGTGCGGAATTCTTTCAGCTCTGTGATGTTTTATCGTCTGTCTTTGTATAGGCGCTCTTCCATTCTCCTCAAACCCCCTCTGATACATAGATCTCATAGGGGTTTCTATGATGGAGAGATCTCCACACACTGCTGCAGCAGAGCAGCTCCAAACCATCACACTTCCACCACCATGTTTCACAGATGCTATGAGGTTCTTCTGCTCAAATGCCGTGTTTGGTTTGAACCAAACATGTCTTCTGTTACTGAGTCCAAAAAATTCAGATTTAGATTGATCTGTCCAAAGCTGTGTCTAGATGTTCTCTGGATGGTTCTCTTGTTTGGTCTCTTTCTGATGGTAGAAGCTGCATCTGACTTCATCTGTGGTGAGAGCTAACTCTAGGTCTGTGATGAGGATTTTAGGATTGTTGGATCTTCTTTACTCATCTTGTGGTTCAGCTCTTGGGCTGAACTTGCTAGGACGGTCTGATCTGGTCATGTGGGCTGTTGTTCTAAACGTTCTTGTAAATGATGTTCTGGAGAGTGGAACAGCTGATTCCTAACGTAATAAAAATGTATAATAATTATGTTTTATAAATGATGTTGTATATGTTTAGTTATATCACCTCCATCTCTCAATATAGTTAAACTGCAGATCAAATCCAACATCCAGATGTTTAAATGTGTTTCACATTCATGAAATCGCATAACAATACAACCCCACACCTTCACAGGTGCCACTGTGACGTCACCTGTCAGTGTTTCGATGTTAAGGCCGATCGATGTATGAAAGGGACAACTGGAGGGAACTCTGTTACTGAAGCTCTTCCACTTCATTGCTCGTCTTTCTCGTTCATGCACCAGCTCACTCCCTTGAAGAAGCCCTCCCCCATGTTCCATTCTCACTGTTACCTAACACCAGAGAAGCCCTGCTGATGAACCATACCTAATAGAAGCCCCACACACTGGACCACCATTGGAAATACAGCAACTGCAGCAAACTGTGCGACAGCATGCGAAAGGAAGGCCTGTGGAGCTTCAACCCTCCGACATTATCATCTGCAATAATTAAAAAATGGTGTGATTGATTATTTACAGCTTGTGGCTCAAATTCTACCATAGAAATAAAAGTGTTGGTTCACCTGTTTGTTCACAGTTCCTACTGAAGTGAAATATAATTTCATACGATGTCAGATCAGCTTTGATCTTCATTACAGACACTTTAACAGACACTTTAACACTTTAACCAGTGGTTCTACCTTTCCTGAACACACACTCTATTCCTACAGGACGACACTTGTCCACACACTGCTGCCGTCTCAAGATCTCGTCTTGAAGACCCAGATACTACGCCGTGGTCGGTCTCGTCTCCAGACCTGTCCCTGATTGAAAATGTGTGGGACGCTATTGGACGCTCTATCAACACTCCTCCCCTACCACACCATCTGCAGAACTGAGTGAGAACATTCAAGCTGCATGGGATGGATCATCACAGGACACCATTAGGAACCTCTACACCTCCATGCAGAGACGTCTGGCGTGTTGCGTTAAACCCGACGCCGTCCTGAGAGACACCACTTCTGTATGAGTAGATCAATAAATATTGATCAGATCAGACTACAGTTATCATCAGTTATTGATAGGAATAGCTTAATGTAATGACCACATTATGACCATTTAAAGGTTTCAGACTGATTTTTGATGCGTCTTTACAGCTGTTTGCGTCTCTAATCAACAACACTGGAATCTGAACTCTTGACCTTGGCTTCTACATATGGAAAGTGCTTTACTTCCATCATTTAAAGCAAAGCTTCCGTTTTCTCTGAATTATTAACAACGTAAAAGTATGTCAACTCGGCGGCCGAGAGCTGTGGTTGAATCTGTAGAAGTGTTTCTTTAAGCAAAAAGGCTTTTCGTGTTTACCATTGACATACAGACTCTATAAGCCCCATCAGTAAGCCTTTAAAAACCCGTGGTAGATAACCATCAGCTCGCCACTGTGATGGCCCTTTTGCTTTCCTCCCTGTCTCTCATGATGGGCTGGATGACTAATGTCAGGAGCTTGTGTGTGTTTGCCAGTGTAAGCTGCTCAGTCTGTGTGTGAATCTACACAGTCTTAGCATTGTACCTGATACATTAAACATTAACAGGGTCTGCCTGGCTGACTAAGCACAGGGAGGAACACTCAGCTCTGACAGGGGACGGCAGACTGGAGAACTGCAGCATTAACCCTACACGGTCACAGTCATCTTCATTGTAACTACAAACAAGAGAGACAAACAACTGAAGAAACATCTTTTAAACATCATTTTTCAAACAGAATTATTGGAAACGAAGATCCAACAATCCTGAAATGTTCATCACGGGACCTGCAGGAAGCTCTGGCCACAGCTGATGACAAAGTGTCGCTTCTACCATCAGAAAGAGACCCAACCAGTTTGATCTTCATGGGAGGAGTTCAAGGAGGAAACCCGTAGTGTTAGAAACACATCAGGACAAGGCTAACGTTCTCCAGAGAACATCAAGACAAAGCAGGACTTCTGGAACAAAGTCCAATGGACAAAGTTGAACACATTTGGCTCAGATGGTCTCATTTTCAGGTGCCAGCCTTCCAGTAAAGGTTAACACTGCGATAATGACACATAAACAGCATATCATTATGACTTATTGTCACCCGGTCCTCCAGATGGCTGCCTGGATGACAGTTCTAGTGAAACCAAACAGACAAAAGAACATCTGCAAAGACAGAGCACCATTACTTTCCCTTAACCCTCACTTCATTACCCAAGCTGTAACATTCAGTCTCTTTTCTCAAACAGACACTCGTCCACGGTCACGCGCACTCTTGCAATTAAACCCATTTATAATGCATGATGATGTGCATGACACTGTCAACACTCTCACTCCATTTCTGTGCAAAACCGAATGATTTGCAGATGTAGATGCTTACGCTGGAGTACAACCACACTTGTTGAAAGTAGCCAATCAGAGGCTGTTCTGCTTCAGATGCCACCCAATGGGAGAGCCATCGCTATGTTAGAATGGGAAAAGTCCTCTTTAACCGTCAATGTGATTAAGGACTTACAGAGCATTATTTTTTTACTTGTAAACAAGCACAGTGTGCATTGTAGGCAGTGGACTGTTCTCAGTCCAGCAGTGACCCACCACCCACATAATAGCTGCTCTGTGGTGGTCCTGTGGGGGTCCTGATCATTGAAGATCAGGGTGACAGGAGGAGAGAAACAGATGAACTACAGTCTGGAATTATAGAACCACAAAGAGCTCCTGGATGGACAGAGGAGCTGAGTGGACAGTGTGTGGAACAGTTCTTGCTTACAGTGTATCATCATTTTCATCCTTTGAGTCAGTTCAGCGCAGCAGTAGTGCCAGTCTAGCTGGGGCACTAAATATGTTCTATTTAGCAAATGCTCAAAATAGTCCTCCAGTGTCATAGCTTATCCTGCCCACACATCACCAAGCATGATCCTATCTCTGCAGCTGAGGACAAGGGGGAGACAAAAGCATTAGTAACAGCGGGCCAGGCTAGAAAAGGACCACTGGCCTCTGACCACAATAAACTGAAATACTATATTTAAATAAGACTGGTGTGTCATATCCTGAGCTGCTGTTTACTAAAATGTCATACAGCTTTACACCACAATGCACATTGTGAACCAGTTAAGGAAACCAGTATAAGGTCACTGATGTGAAACAACACAAAACAGGATATGAAGAAAAACATGAGCTGGAGCCCATTGTGAGAAGGCAGGGCAGCCAGCTGCTCTGTCTGAGCCGGTACTGACGCTGACGAGTCAAACGGAACAGGGACGAGAAGGACAAGGGCAACAATGTTACACCATTCCCACCAGTGCTAAAGCTGTCACGTCAGCTGGTGTTGATGCACCACATCGGTACTTTCATCCGATCTCCTCCATCAAACCCTGCCAGCTTTCACCCAAAACCGGAGCCTTGCAGCAAATTTCTGCAAGGTGGGTCTGGTGTTGAAGGACGTCGCTCTGACGTCGCTGCCAACGGCACTGTCGGCCAGAAGAGCCGAAAGCTGAACACAGAGATCTGCTTGGCACACGCTCACCACAAACCACAAACCCTCTCAGCAGCTTCCCACAGACAGCGACACAAACATACAAGGATTGCAGAAGTAGACTGACTGACTGACTGACTTTGGCAACAAGCGCTTTAATGAGAATCAGGCGACCCGTTCGCATATGCGAGCCACGCAATTCCATACACATCTGTCCATCTCCGGATATAAGATTACACAGCTGTGCTGAAGAGGACACCCTTCCCGCTGCTGCTGTTTAACACGTCAACCCCTCTGATAAAGCCACGTTCACACACTCCGATACACACACTCCTGAGTCATCCCCTCTGCAGGGTTCGGAATTGGGAATCTTGGGAAAAAGAGCACTTGCTTCAGTTTCAGTGAATAACCTGATGACCTTAAAAGGACAGGAAAGTTGTGCCTCAGAACATTTGTCCAAACTACAGAGCTCCCCTCCTTTCTTTCTTTCTTCTCTCCCCTCCTTTCTTCCCTTCTCTTTCCTTCTCACCTTTCCTCTCCTCTCCTATGTGCTTCCGTAATTACCTTACTCCTCAGCTTCTTCCCATTCCTCTCCTTCCCCTCTCCTCCACTTTCTTCCCTCTCCCATCCCCTCTCCTCTCCATTCTTTTCTCTCCTTTTACCCCTCTGCTGTATCTTCTTCTCCCTCCCCCTCCGTTCATTTCCTTCTTCTTCTTCTCCCTCTCTCCTCTCCAGCCTTTCCTCTTGTTCCACTCTACCCTGCAATCTTTGTTCTCCTTCTTGTCGTTTCTCCATTCCGTCTTACCCTTTTCCCTTCTGCTGTACATTTTCATCTGTGCTTTCATCCTTTTCCCCTCTTCTTTCTTTCTTAATATTCCTTGTCTTCTTCCCCTCCCTTGTCTATTCTTTCCTCTTCATCATTCCTTCCTCTATTCCACCCTTTTCTAATCCTTCCTTGACCATTCTTTCTTCTCCCGTTCCCTCCTTTCTCCAATCTTTCCTCCCCTGACCTTTCCTTCATCTCATTTTTCCTGATTCTCTGTTCCCTCTGCTCTTTTTTCTCCTTTCTCCAGTCTTTCCTCTCCTGTCCAATGTTACATTTCATCTTCCCATCTTCTGTCCATTCTTTTCTCACATTCCTCTCCTCTCCTGTCCATACCCCTCCCCCAACCCTTTTTACTCCTCCTTCCACCTTTCCACTTACCAGGTGTGTGCCACAGTGAAGCGGCGTCTATGCCGACTGCCCTTGTTGACCATGAGTTTGCGGAAGAGTCGCGGGGAGCTGCGGGGAGACATTTTCGGAGAGGTGATGCGCTTGCCTCCTGCGCCCAGTCTGGGGGGCTCCAGCTCCAGATGCATGTGCTCCTTAAAGGTGCGGATGCAGGGGTCCAGCTCCGGAGGAGCGGTCAGCTCACTGGACGCCATGCTGCCAGGGCTGATTGACCGGAGCTGAGGGTGACTATGCTTTCCTCCCTCTCTCTCTCTCTCTCTCTCTCTCTCTCTCTCTCTCTCTCTCTCTCTGTGACTCACTCTCTAGGATTCCCTCCTAACACTGAGGTCGTGCCATGCAGGCTGATTTTCAGCAAATAAGCAGATTTCCAGACACTGCTGCAACTCTGCTTCTCTCTCTCTCTCTCTCTCTCTCTCTCTCTCTCTCTCTCTCTCTCTCTCTCTCTCTTTCTCTCTCTCTCTCTTTCTCTCTCTGTGGAGCACTAGAGCAATCCTCTGCTTGTGCGCTTTAGTTCCACTGACACACTAAGCAGCTTTCGTCAGAGCACAGTCACACCTCCTTCCTGTGAGAAAGAGAAAAAAAACATGCACTCGCGCTTCACTCTCGGGCACACACTCACTCCCTCTTTTCTCTCTCTCTGACTCTACTGCATTCACTTGCTGTCTCTCTCTCAGTCCCCCTTTCTATCTGACTCATCTCACTATTTCAATGTCACTTCCTTTTATTTACCTCACTGTCTCTCTCTCTCACTGTCCTCTCACTGTCTCTCACTCTCCTCTATCACTCTCCTCTCTCACTGTCTCTCACTCTCCTCTCTCACCCTCCTCTCTCACTGCCTCTCACTCCCCTCACTGTCTCTCTCTCAGTCTCTCTTAGTCACATTCATCCTCATCCTCAGTCATTCTCTCTCTCTCTCTCTCTCTCTCTCTCTCTCTCTCTCTCAGCTCTCTCTCTCTCTCTCTCTCTCTCTCTCTCTCTCTCTCCCACAGTGTGTCTCAAAAGTGCACGCAAGTCGCTCACTTTCTTCGTTCAGCTCCTGGAACCTCCACAATGAATAATGTACAAGGGGGCTGAAAGCATGGGTCTGCGTCCCCTCATGCTCAGGCCCTTTTAAAGATGTCTCTGCCATTGGTCAATATCAACAGAGAGAGAGAGAGAGAGAGAGAGAGAGAGAGAGAGAGAGAGAGAGGGAGAGAGGAACAGACAAACAGATGAGAAGACATGCAGAGGTGACGTACCTAACTCGGTAGCCCCAGGCAGTCTCTTCATTCAGAATTCACAGTGCAGAACGTAAGAGACAGAGGGAGATGCACGCATAGTGAGGGGGGGAAGCTCCACCCCTGGCAGGAGCCGGTTGGTCGGCCGGGGTGGAGACGGCGGGTGAATTCTGATGATGGCTTTTGGCCTTTCGCAGCTCAGAGCTGGATCAAGATGGCAACAAGGGGAAAAACGGAGGATCTAACGGAGGAGCAATCTAAGCTCAGGACTGAGCTGCGAGGGGAAGGTAAACACAGCTTGATCCTGAGTGAGCTGGCCCGACTGTAGTAAATATGAACTGGGCCAGAACAAATAAAACGTACGCACAAAGCTCCACGGTGGGGGGTGGCAGGAGGGGACACTCTAGTTATATGTGAAGGCTCTCAATGAAAGCTAGGCTGCCATTCAGCCCGAGATAATACAGTTCACCTCAGTTTACAAAGAGGAAGGACGTTCTCAAAACGAGAACCTTGGTCTCAAAGAAGAGCCGTGAACGAAATTACACAGATGAACACACAGGAGCTTCGTCAGCAGACCTGCATGACCAACCCGCGAATAAGGTCAATGCACGAGGTGAGAAAATCCTTGTAAATGAAGCGATGGCACTGTGAGCACACAGGGCGAGACACGGCGCTGCCAGCTGGATCCGGTGCCTTCGCAGCTGGGAGAACTGCGGGATTATCCGGGGTCCTCCCAGCAGAACACTGCACACAACCAGCACACCGCTCTGCCTTCAGCAAGTCATCGGCCTGCCAGTCAACCAGAGGCATCAGCCTAATCCTCACCATGGAGACCAGGGTGGGGGTGGGGTAAGGGTGGTAGGAGGGATCGTGCAGAAGACGACGGATGAAGGAGAAAGAATGCGAGATGTGAACATGGTGCTAAAATGGATTGCGTGCTATTTGCAGTTGATGCATTTGTTTCGTCATTTGTCTTTTTTATGTTGCGAGACACGATAGAATTTCCAGCATCATTAACGCGACAGCACGTCAATAATCAATAATCTATATCTCTCACACAGACACACCTCCAAACAGCCATGACCACATCATGACAGCATGATTTTGGGTGTTCCATTCAATCCTTCTTCATCACTTACTTTCAGGGTGACCTTTAATGAGGACTGTGGGGGTTGAACACCTGTTATTTCCACACACAGACAGGCTGCTGTACAGGGACGATAAAGGTACGGCATGATATTTAGAGGATTTACTGGCAGAAATGACAAAATACTGAATAATATTTGGGATCACCATGGCCAGATCCTAGGAGCTCTCTGAGGCCTTCAAAAAGAAGGTCATAGTTGCAGATGATCAGCCTTTCCACTGTCTGTATAATCATTTCCAAGTGGAGAACATGTAAAACAACTGCCCACATGACCAGATCAGACTGTCCTACAAGTTAAGCCCAAGAGCAGAACCACAAGATGAGTAAAGAAGATCCAACCATCCTAAAATGTTCATCACAGACCTACAGGTGTCTCTCACCACAGCTGATGTCAAAGTGCAGCTTCTACCATCAGAAAGAGACCAAACCAGTTTGATCTTCATGGAGGTGTTTAAGGAGGAAACCCTTACTGTCAAAAAACATCAGGACAAGACTAAAGTTCTCCAGAGAACATCTAGACAAAGAGCAGGTCTTCTGATTCACAGCTCCAATGCAAAACTAAAGAGCCTCTGAACATTTGGTCTCGGTTGATTGATTACGTTCAGAGAAAGTGTAAACTATTATTATATCTGAATGAGAAGATACAGCCGAGATATTACGAGTTCCTCTGAAGGGAAGTAAAGTCCTCATTAAGGAGCATAAGTGAACTTCCATTTACGGGACATATGGGATAAACTCGGATTAGTGGCAGTAACTCATGATGCCACACTGTGTGATGCTCAGATGCACGAATGAGGCACTGGAGTGTTTGCTGAGGGTCTGACGCTGCAGTAGAAGGCGGGCTCTGTGGTGAGGAACTTCACATTCAGAATTGATGTTCTCCTGGGCTTTCTGAGGGACTGTGTTCTGTGAGGTAGCTTTAGATAGAACCTTACATAATTGAAGGCATTACATAAAACTGCTGCTGACTGCCTGAGATGGAAAATTCGTGGTGCTCTAAAGGATCCTTCTGCCAGAGCATTAAATTTTAATAAAGAAGGGAGAATAAAGAGTGGGAGTGGCCAATATGATCATATGCTCACTTCAGTTAGTCCTTCATCAGTGCTCACAGGACGCTGTCGGCTGAACGTTTCGGGTTGGTGGACTGTTCTCGGTCCAGCAGTGACACTGAGGGGTTTAAACACTCCAGCAGCACTGCTGCGTCTGATCCACTCGTACCAGCAACACACACTAACACACCACCACCATGTCAGTGTGACTGCAGTGCTGAGAATGACCCACCACCCACATAATATCTGCTCTGTGGTGGTCCTGTGGGGTCCTGATCATTGAAGATCAGGGTGAAAGGAGGAGAATAAAGTCTGCAGAGAAACAGATGAACTACAGTCTGGAATTATAGAACCACAACGTTCTCCTGTGTGATCAGAGGAGCTGTTAAGATAATGTTACAGCTCATAATGTTATGGTTGATATGGTCTACAGTCACTGTGGCTTTAAACCCCGGCTTTGCACATTTGTCCCACTGCTTATGGCTGCTCTATAAATGCTGTCCCATAACCCACCTGGGGCCACATACCAAAATCGATGTCTGCTGCAATGGTATCACGTCAGCGGCAAAATAATTGTGCTCCTAAAATAGCACTTTCTCTCCCGCAGCCTCTTTTCCTTCCGCTCCTCTCCTCATCCTTCTGACGCAAGGCACATTAAACACTCCTCTAACAAGTGGAACTATGGCAGAGCAAGCAAGGTACAGGGTGTGTGTGTGTGCGCGTGTGTGTGTGTGTGTGTGTGTGTGTGTGTGTGTGTGTGTGGCTGGCTCCCCGTGTCATGCACCTTTCAAGCCATTACCAGCCCAATTACCGTGCATTAATGGGAGATGATTCAAAATAAATACTCCATGACACATTCCCATTAAATAAGACTTCTGCATTAGC
>CM067504.1:41879669-41912169 GCA_034509495.1 Acestrorhynchus altus
AACAGATTGCTTTTAATGTTTTGGCTGATTGGTATATAGACCTGACTGTTGAACCGATCTGAACAGAGAGCCAATTCCAAACTCTCTATGAGGTCATAATTATGTTAATTATGCAAAGTTATATAAAAAAAAAAACATAACATCATATCAAATTACTTGAGCATGCAGTGTGTGATATTTATCAAAACAGTCAGAAGGTTGGGACACATTTAAAACAGCATAAGAAGAAAACGGGCATTTCTTGCTCCTGGGCTCCCCCTACTGTCAAGAAGTGTCACTCGCACTTTGATCAGCCCCTAAAGTGGAGGTTCTCACCTTTATCCACCTCATGGTCCCCATAACAGCGCAGAATCCAGATACTGTTATTTTCAGATCCTGGACTGCTTACATTTGTCTTTATTTAGGATGTAAAAATGTGGAGAAATGAATTATTGGTATGAGTTGAACTTTTGATTGAACTATGATTTTTATAATGTTTTTATATTTGTTTTTGAGCTGAAAATGAAAACATTTGACTTTGTCATTTTTTCAGTGCATTGCTGAAACCTAATACAGTATTTTCACACATAAACATTCTATCTTCATTTTTCTCATTTGTCTTTTTTTACGTTGTGTCAAAACACGATAAATACCAAGTAAAATAAATACCATGTTAAACAGACCAGTAGAAATGCTCCAGAATGATCTTTGTATCATGACTTTGGCCGTTTTAGAGATGTACCAAAAGTCGTGAGCTAATCAATATCACATGAAGTCAATAACGAGTATTTATTACTGCTTGTGATAAAGCTCTCACACCACAGAACCACCAGAACCATCAACACATTCCTGCCACCATACCCACCCTGGCCCTGGAGGCACCCCTGCCTGTCTCCAGGACCAGGGTTGAGAAACACTGCTGAAGAAGTCCGATCAACAGCACCTCAGCTTTGACCTGGTCACCGCCGTCAAACTTCGTAACCCTGCATGCTTGGATGATTAAAGCCCTTCTTTAGGATCTGGTGTTCTGATCATCTCAGTCTGGCTCCTGAGATCTGTCTGCCTGCTTGCCTCCTTCACATGTGCTTAGATGAAAATCCTCACCACTGCACCACCACCTTCTGCCACGAGAGGACAACCAAGTCTCATAATCAACACATCAGCTGTTGAAGCCACTGCAGCACGGTGACTCTGAAACACACTATTTCCAAATGCTAGTGAACAGCCCTTCTAAAGCAAGCGTTCAGTTACTTTAAGCTGCAGCCATTGCTGACACAGATGTGCAAATGCACACACAGCCTGTCTTGTCCCTCAAGAGAAGTACTGCCAATAGAATGTAGAGCAGGTAAGTACACTGTTAATAATCCAATAAAGTGCCAAAGTGTTGGCATTGGACTGAGAACAACCTGCCCAACCAGAAACGTCCAGCCAACAGCGTCCCGTGTGCAGCGTCCTGTGAGCACTGATGAAGGACTAGAGGACGACCAACACTAACTCTGCAGAAACAGATGAGCTTCTGTCTCTGACTTTACATCTACAAGGTGGAGACACTCGGTAGGAGTGTCTAATAGAGTGGACAGTGAGTGGACACAGTGTTTAAACACTTCAGCAGTGTTGGACAGTAAAATTAGAAACAAGGAGGTGATCGTTGTTATGGTTGATCGGTGTATGAGTGGTCAACCATGCAATCATTTCATTCTTTGGTCTACAGAGTTACCCTGAACATGTCCATTTAAAGTTCAAGTCCTTGCTGAAGGACATCATGAGCTATATGGTCATGGAAACTGGTGATCAGCCAGATGACTCAGCAATCAGGTCACAATCAGTGGTCTTGCCTTCCATTTACATCATAAATGATCAGTCAAGTTGCGCAAAGTCACGTGAAAAAGTTATGGCACCCTTCTTCACCATTCTATCAACGTTACACACTGTTTACGACATGTTTCCAACAGGTTTAGGTTCACTGTGACCCCCGATTTCAGTCAGTCAGTAAGATTCTCTACTATAAACCACATCATATCCACAATCATCAATCAGTCATATCCACGCCGTATGACTGTGTTTACCATCTCACTTCTGCAGAAATGATGAAATATTGTTGGAGTTTCCTCTGAAAACGAGTATATTTCATTGACATTGTTCCAGGCTTTTGGTGAAAACCTAGACGCACCTCACGGTGCACTTTCACCACGACTGCTGGGAGGGAATCTGACACTTTATCACCTTTGTATTGATTGTGCAGCAGAAGAGAAATAACGCAGCACTCTGAGTGTCTGCCGGATTTAAAGATGGAGTGTAAAATAAATCTGCCAGCAAGCAGCACTAATTCATCTTCCTGTTCCTCCCATTAGTTCTCACCAAAACATCACTTGGACCTCGATGTCAGAGACGGTAGACGGTTATAGAAACATGACATTATTTCAGACAAAGGAGGAGATACAGCTATTAGGACAGAGGAGGTCTGAACTTTACCCTCACAAGAAAATGACATTTCTATTAATGATGTTTAAAGATGTTTCTTCAGTTTTATGTGTTTAGTTAAATCACCTCCATCTCTCAGTGTAGATCAAATCAATGTAAGTGATGGTGGTGGGAATATTTTGTCTTCTGGGGAAATGCAGTGACTGATTTTACCCCCAAACAGAGAACATTACAAAACAACACAGTACAGTATGACACTTGAGTCCAAAAAAACATACAAACACAGAAAGAGCAACACGTTCCCACATCACTGCCAGAGCTGGAGAGTTCTAGATGCTACAGACACGAACACACACCCACACACACCCACTTTACACATCATCAGCAGAGTCAAGAGGTGCATCACGTCTCCAGCGTGAGCATGGACACAAAATATCGTTGCAATTTCATGCAGAAGATGTTCCTGTAAATGAATTCACTGACCTACATCACCCCCACCTCGACCCCCCATGATGCACAACTCTGCTTCATACAATCAAGGTAATCACATGATCAATGTAATTAGGAGCACCGTGCAGCGCTCGGTGTTTCCTTTCACAAACGAGAGAGTCTGACACATCCTCAAGACCTGGTGGAAGGAGAAACATCAGGAACATCTGAAGGAATGAAAAATGGAAAGTGTTTGGGTGACTCATGCAGAACGGGTGTCGTGGAGTTCACTTTACAGAAGCCTGTCCACTACATACAATGTGTATAACCCTGCACATTGACCCCGCCCACTCAACCAGAGCATGCTGCATGTGTGTGTGTGAGGGTCAACACCTTTTAAGATACCTCAATTAATCATTACTTTCTGACCTATGATCTCGGTACTGAGGGTAATCTCGTTTTTTTACCCTGATGAGAAGTCCAGTCCAACACCAGCCTTTGCAGGTAGATGGAAACATACCCTATACTGGTAAGCTGGCTGGATAACCAGCATAGTGTATGAAGATCAGGGTGAAAGGAGGAGAACAAAGCCTGCAGAGAAACAGATGAACTACAGTCTGGAATTATAGAACCACAAAGAGCGCCTGTGTGATCAGAGGAGCTGATAGGATGGACAGTGAGAGGAGAAACGAGGTGGTCATAATGTTGTGGCTGATCAGTGTATATCACTGTCATTCAGGGGTAAACTGAGGCTGTCTAGGCCTCTAGGAGGCGTTTGGGACAGTGGTTATGTGAAGGCACACACATGCTGAACAGGACTGGAACCGTCTTTAATGATGGCTCCAGGTTCTGTCTGAGATCCGATGACTGGTCAGGTTTGAGTATGGAGGCATCGTGGCTTAAGTCCTGCTTTTGCTGTGGAGCAAAACACTGCTGGTGAGATGATCTGGGAGCGTCCCATAGGACAGTCACCCAACCCTAGTACTGATATGAGGAACACTAACAGCTCAGTGATATGTCATCCCGGATAATGCTTCCACCCACAGCAAGGGTTTCCCAGGAATGTCTCCACCAGACACTTCCTTGTCCTCGGTCACCAGATTTATCAGCAATCCAGCATTTATGGGAGCAGCTGGACACCAACTTCAGCCTTTTATAAAGTGTGCAGGATCTACAAGCCCAGCCGCAACATCTGTGGGTAAATGTTCTGCAGGATGCCATGCAGAACCTGTACGTGTCCATGACCAACTGTATCTCATCTTATGTCCAGACTAGAGGGTCAACAGGGAACTAGAGCCTCCATGCCGTACAGTTTTCCCCAATAAACTCATCCTTTACTCTAATATTATCATCTCTTACATAAATCATCATTACATTCAGAAAGATTCATTCATAGATACCAAACTCTCTCCTTTCACACTAGCTCCACAGTAGCTCCAGATGAACTCGTTTTATTCACCAAACAAATAAGTGTCAGAATAAAGAATTGAGCAATAAGCCCAGCGTTTATTAGAGGCCTGAATGTGATGCAGTGCATTTCATTCAGGCTGAGCCGAGTATGAGCTCTAGCAGCTCTCGCCGTTCAACGGCACAGTTACAGCACCGTGTCCCCAGATGAACTCGCTGAGAGAACAGAGAGGGAGAATGCTGAGTAATTCATCAGACGCATCCGAGTCTCCCCACGTCTGGAAGGACGGAGGTGACCTTCTGTACAAAGGTGTTCTCCGCAGAGGTCTGCGGTCAGCTCGGCTCAAGGCCGCAGCTCGTTCACCTGAGACCGCGGCTTTTTTTAGTCATTATACTAATGTAGGCTCAGTCTGGCACACGAGACACGCCGTCCTGCCCTCAGACAAACACAACCTTTTCTCCTTCAAGTAAAAACCACACGAGCCACAGTGAAGAAGCATGTTAACTCTTTGTGGAAGCAAAAGTAAAATAGGAATCACCGGCTGACCTTCAGTAGTGGTGTCTCATTTAGACCACTCTGAAATGAGGGTTATCAACACAATAGATTCAAATCTCACTGACCACAACACTCACAGATGTAGCCACACAGGAGCTCTTTGTGGTTCTATAATTCCAGACTGTAGTTCATCTGTTTCTCTGCAGACTTTATTCTCCTCCTTTCACCCTGATCTTCAATGATCAGGACCCCACAGGACCACCACAGAGCAGATATGATGTGGGTGGTGGGTCATTCTCAGCACTGCAGTCACACTGACATGGTGGTGGTGTGTTAGTGTGTGTTGCTTGTACGAGTGGATCAGACACAGCAGTGCTGCTGGAGTGTTTAAACACTGTGTCCACTCACTGTCCACTCTATTAGACACTCCTACCGAGTGTTTCCACCTTGTAGATGTAAAGTCAGAGACAGAAGCTCATCTGTTTCTGCAGAGTTTGTGTTGGTCGTCCTCTAGTCCTTCATCAGTGCTCACAGGACGCTGCTCACAGGACGCTGCCGGCTGGACGTTTCTGGTTGGTGGACTGTTCTCGGTCCAGTGTTTTTACCTGCTGCATACTACGTGCTCAAAAAATCAACATTTTTAAATGCATGTTCAATGTAGGAATAAATCACCACCACAGTAGTGCTGCTGGGAATCCCTTCACCTCACTCTTAGAACCGTGGGTCCACAGAGTGTTTAGAAAACCACGTAACCACGTACCGCTTCTGACAAATACATTACTGAGGTTTTCAGCACAATGCTTTCTGCATTGCTCTGCCAGATGTGTCACAGTACGGTCATTTACAAATGAACACTGAGCATCTGTGGATATCGCTTAATAAAGACAGACATTAAGGGCTTTAAAGAAGGTGTTCTGCACAGATACACAGCAGCTGTTTACCGCAGAACTACAGTCTATCTTTAGCGATACTTCTGTCAGTGGCACCTTTCATTACCGGCCCAGGAGAGACGCTTTCCCCAAAGCAGACTATAAAGCACAGCCATTTCAGCAGAAGAGAGTGTGTTAGACTACCACAGTGCCTGGGAAAACACTAGCCCATTTAGATGAGCCTAACACACGCGCGCACACACACACACACACACACACACACACACACACACACACAATCAACACACAAACACATGCCTAGGCACTGACCTCAACATGGAGCATCCAGCTATTCATGCTGCCTAAAAGAAGGCTTGTCAGGCATCAATGTGTAACATTCACCATCAGCCAAGCAGGGAGGAGGAGAAGGCAGAAGACAGACAGAGCTGAGAAAAGAAAAGCTCGGCTGCAGCATCACTGCACAGTACAGTGGGAGTAAAGGCAGCATCTCTACGTTTCCCGAAGCCTAAACAACACTCAGCTCTCTTCTACACAAATAACGAAGCAGCTGATGGAAGAAACTTTCGGGATGGGTACCATCACGTTTGAATCGATATGGTTCCAGAACTGGCACCGGTACCTAATGATACAGTTTTCGGTGTTTGACTCTCTAAAATTCAGTGCTTCGACAAACGATTCATACTTCAGATTTGGCTGCTTATTCCGAATCTGACATCAGCCTGTCAGTTTTTATCGTGGATCTCTGCAGCTTCTCCAGAGTGACCATGGGCCTCTTGGCTGCTTGTCTAATTCCTGCTCTCCTCGCCTGCACTGTCAGTTTAGGTGAACGGCCACGTCTTGGCAGGTTGGCAGGTGTGCCGTACTCCTTCCATGAACCTCAGTGGGTTTCTGAGCTGTTAGTGGTGCTGGTTCCTTCTGCTGTGATCTGATCCACACTGTACTGGGCTGAGTGATGGTCTTTACTCTGCTTCCTCCACTGCCAGAATCAGTTTCACACATTTGACCGCAGCTTTGGTTGAGTTTGAGTCAGATACGCTGAAAACCGATGGAAGTATTCGATCGGAATGAGCAGCGAAATCCAACGTGAACCCTCGGAACATCTCAGCTGTGTTAGTTTGGGGTCGGACGATGTGTTTGTTTGGGGTCTGGCATGAACTGGCATCATACAAATTTACACCCACACCATGAGATCAGACCTTCTGGATGTGTGACCCTTGACAACAAACCAATGAACTTGATGACCATGATGCCTGAAACAGACAGTCCAGCATTGCTTCTTTTGAAGTATATATATATAATTTTATATATAGTATCTGTAAGGACATCACAGCTGGACAGCTGTGTTTAATGAAAAGTTCAAGCATCTTGTTTCCATCAGCAGTGCAACCTCTAACAATCAGTGTGGGAGGCAGACAGTGTATCACCCTAAACATCTACTGATCTGCTTTTTTGGTCTGAATGGAGGATGACAGATGGCTATTGTCCCATTCAAAATGTGGACACAGCTGTGCTCTACAGAATGGCATACATTTACAGGGGCTTTGTGAGTGTGTGTGTGTGAGGCTTTGATAAAACAAGAGCACAGCTGTTGCCATGTAGGGAGTGATTTAAAGGCATGACAGAGAAAAGCGATCGGTGATTGGATAGATGCACAGCTGTGTATTATTCTCTGAGGAAGGAACGGAAGGAACTAGTTGAAGTAATGATCCAAGTGCGACACAGAAAAGAGGTAATGAGGAGTCCCAAAGTCAGGGGTTAAGCGGTCAGGGGTCCCCAACTTCTCTAATTGTGCATCTACTTGGACAGTAACTGTATTAGGTGCCCATTTGTCCATAAGCAACGCAGATACCTGCTAATGTATGAAGCAAACTTCAGACCCCAAACACATCCCTGCTGATCAGCTTTATTAACAGCTTTATTTAACATTTGAATTTTGGAGATGTGAATTTTAATATTTACCAAAAATACACTGAAATCTGGATGGGAGTCTTCACAGAACCCAGTACAGGCTCGTGGAAGTGGAGCAGGGAGAGAAGATGATGAAATTGGAGTGTGGTGTGCTGCAGTAGAGCGTGATGCGGATCATGTTTCCAAGAGGTGCTAAAAAGTAAGCGCAGGTTCAGGAAAACCACAGAGTAAGGAGTGTAAGTTACCATGGAAACCGGCCACAGACAACCCCTTAATGGGAATTTCTCCTTCTCTCCTGGATGAGTGAAAGCACAGTAGTACAGGAGGACACAAACCCAGCACAGTTCCACATCCTGCCTGGAAAACAACATGGGACGGGACTACAGCTCACTGTGAGATGACACTAAGGTCACTGACAATTTTGAAGGGCTGTCTTTGTTTGTTTGTGTGTCTGTGTGTCTGTGTGTGTGCTCTGCCTGTCTCCCACCAGGCCAGTTACTGTGATACACTGATCCAGCACCAAGCAGATGCTCCTGGAGCTGGCATTAGGAGAGTATCAGGCTGTCGTTGACATACAGTAATTACCATCGCTGGGAATGACACAGTCACTACCCTCTGCTATCCTACAGTCATCTGCAGCTGAGCTATACTCTGTAGGACACAATGGGCTTAAAGTGAACCCTAACCCTACCAACTAACTGACTACTGTAACACTGTGAGAACTGATGAAGGACTAGAGGACGACCAACACAAACTGTGCAGAAACAGATGAGCTTCTGTCTCTGACTTTACATCTACAAGGTAGAGACACTCGGTAGGAGTGTCTGATAGAGTGGACAATGAGTGGACACAGTGTTTAAACACTCCAGCAGCACTGCTGTGTCTGATCCACTCGTACCAGCAACACACACTAACACACCACCACCATGTCAGTGTGACTGCAGTGCTGAGAATGACCCACCACCCACATCATATCTGCTCTGTGGTGGTCCTGTGGGGTCCTGATCATTGAAGATCAGGGTGAAAGGAGGAGAATAAAGTCTGCAGAGAAACAGATGAACTACAGTCTGGAATTATAGAACCACAAAGAGCTCCTGTGTGATGGATGGATGGACAGTGTGCGTAAGAGATGGAGGTCTTCATAATGTTATGGTTGATCTGTGTTTCTATACAATTGGGTTGCAGTGGACTCACAAAAAATCACACTCTCTTGAACATGATCATTTTTGGAAATATTCTACATCTTTATGTCAGATCTGAGTGTTTTACAGGCTAAATGTGAATAATGAAAGCCTGAACATTTGGAGATAATGGAGATAAGTGTGATGGTAAGATACCAGATGGATATGGGAGTGAAAGTGTGTGAGAGAGAGAGCGGAGGAGAGAACGAGGGGCAAACGAGGCAAACGAGTGAGTGTCTACATGTCACGGCTGCTCTTTCTCAGTTCTTCCTCTGCCTTCACTCGGGTCTCTGTAGTCGTCCTTGTCGGAGAGCAGCTTGTACGGTTTGATCAGAAGCTTGCTCCTTATCTGGGGACAATTTCCTCTTTGTCTTTTTTTTACTCTTCATCTCTTTCTACTCTTCTGTTTCATCCCGCTACAGCCTTCACACGGAGTTCCTCAGATTGACCCAAAAACATTTCTGGATTCTGTAAAGACCTTCGCTTCTTACTGTTTGAGTTTCTGAATCAGTGTGATGCTCACTCACCTCAGGCGACACGCTCAGCACACTTCTGCTCTTCCTCATCTTATGGGGAGTCTTCCTCGCCCACCTCCACTGAAACACCTGCGGAAAGGTTGACGACAAACCACGTTAACAGCGTTTCTGACATAGCGAGAGGTACCTCACGTCACTTATCTATCACTGCTTCTGTGTTCATATAAATTTAGCCATAAAAATATCACCTCTCTGTCCACTCTATCAGCTCCTCTGACCATACAGGAGCTCTTTGTGGTTCTATAATTCCAGACTGTAGTTCATCTGTTTCAGACATTATTCTCCTTCTTTCACCCTGATCTTCAATGATCAGGACCCCACAGGACCACCACAGAGCAGATATTATGTGGGTGGTGGGTCATTCTCAGCACTGCAGTCACACTGACATGGTGGTGGTGTGTTAGTGTGTGTTGTGCTGGTAGGAAGCACAACTCATCAGAACACAGGCTGACCCCCACGTTGATTCGGAAAATGTTCCCACACCGGAGCTGGAATGCAGCTTTGAAATGAGTCGTTTCTGGACGGAACTGTGCAGTCTTTGGGTAAAATGGACAGAATATTTTTATTGGAGTGCACGTTGAAATGCTGGAATGGTGTGTTTTTGTTCTACAGCAGATGCAGCACAACTACAAATGCCCTTGCATATCTGTTTTGCCCCCCAGGGTCAGTTCCAACACCTTTTCATAAGAAAGGGAGCAGATATGGTCAGAACTATCACCATTTTTGTACAGTCTTTCATGTGGATTAGGATCTGATTTTGCATTTTGTCATTTTTCCGTTTTCATTTGCTTTTGGAGGATCTTAATAGGTCCAGCCTGGTCAGTCAACTTGACATTTGTCTTTGAAGGGCCCAGAGGCCTGTTTCTAGTGAAGCCTGACATTCGTTTTTACATTTCTTGTGTTTTTTTGAATTTGGGTCATGCTCCTCATTGACCTTTGAGGAGATTAATTTTGTATTTCTGAGCTTATTTATTCATGATATGCAAGTGAGATTTCCCAGGAGGAGTAGGTGAGCCAGGAGTGTTCATTTGACTAGAAAGTGGGCCACTGTCCTGCACAACGGCAGAGCATGCACACGCAGCACAGCTGCAACACACCTGCTTTTGGCACGTCCATGTCAAACATCTTCTTAAATCACTGATGCTTGACGACTGTGTCAGGGAATCTCCAGATTTACATTCCGGGCATTGGCGGATGCTCTTGCGACCGGGATATTGTGTTGGGAAGCCCAATCTATGAACCAACCTACAAGCTACCATGAAAACTGCTTGAGCTGGTCAACCACAAGCTCATGGACTGAACAAGCCCCAACCCCTTTTCAAGGTGAAGTGAGAACTTGGACTGCAGGTGAGTTGGCCTCCCAGTAGATCCAACTAGAATCAGGGACACACATTGTCTCAAGTCAAAACGCAACACATAGGGACAGTGTCTCATTGTTAGTGCCAGGACTATAAGCATGCAACTGTTTTGGTAGTAGTTTCCTGGAACAGTGAGGCTTTAATGAGTGAGTTAAGTGCTCTTGAAGAAGAAGGCCTCCAGTTGGCGTCTGACACTCAAGGGAAAATCATCCCACCACTTTGGAGCCAGGACAGAAAAGATCTGGATGTTTCTCTTCCACGTGGTTTGAGGGATGGTGGGTCAAGACAAGCTGTACATGGTATGGATCGGCTGGTCTATTTTTGTATTGTAGGCAGCGTCAGGGTTGTCTGATAGGCAGCTACGGGAACCCGGTGAAGAGAATGCAGAACTCAGGAACCCTGAAGACATGCCATGTTTTGGATCAATTGAAGGCCCTGACAGTACTTATAGGACAGCCAGTCAGAAGGGAGTTGCAGCAGTCAAGACTTGACTACTTGTCAGTGCCAAAAGTGCTCTAAGGAAGGGATAACTGGAGAGCCAGTGACAGAGTCATGAGTGCCCAAGGATCACTGATGCAATCGATGGAGGCCCCACTTCCCAACTTACAGGAATTAAAGGAACAGCTGCTAATGTATTGGTGCCAGACATCACAGGTATCTCCCAAGGTTTGTGGACTTCAAGGCTCAATGGATTACAGCTGTTTTGCAGCACAAGGGAAAAATACTCAATATCAGGCAGGTGGTTTTATTGTTGTGGCTGAAAATGTTGGTAAATGTGAGTTATTTGTGCTTGTGTCCTGAATTCCTCGCATTAAGAAAGTTGGTTGGACCACGTATAGTGAGACACATTCAATTTTTCATACCTGGTGAGAGTGTGCTATCAAATGATGAAACTGCGGGTTATACAATGTAACTCCCAGAGATCTGAGGTTTGGGTCTGAAACTGATCATATATGTATACGTAACATCTAAGTAACTTATGTCACAACACCTCATTACTATTCCTGTGATTCTAATGACCAACATTTCCATGATTTATTTTAAGGCATGTGTGTCTCCCATAAAGTCAGTGTAGATATCAGCTTCTATACAGTCCTAGAGGACGACGGCCTGTCAAACCGCCTGCCGTGACTGTACTTAGATCAGTTCTGGGCCACTGCGAGTTGGTTCTGAAGTCCTCCTTCCTTCTTCTACGCAGAGTGAGAAACAGACACATATGTTCCCCTGCTGCAGCAAACAGACACAAATCAGGACATGCCACCGGGACCCTGAACTGGACCAAGTGCAAAAGGCAATCATGATTTCATTGAATGTGATTTAAAATCTTGTGACGTGTGTAACCTCCACCTCCACCTCCACCTTCACCTTCACCTTAATGTTATTTAAAGAAGATCAAATATCCATATTGTTTAAAATGAAATCTGGAAAACTGTGGGATGAGATGTGTGGCAGCGGGCACCTTAACAATGACACTGAAATGAATCTGCAGGAAAGATGAATTTCTAGTTACCGTTAACAGTAACACCTGACGGACCGTGCAGCAGCGGCCGCTGATCAGAACATTCACAGTGACACAAAGACAATGAGCTGAATCATCTCTGACAAATTACCACTCCGCTCAAATCAGTGCCTATAATTACTAATTCCCGCGCTGATCAAACCCACAGTAAAGAGCGCTCTCGTCGCTGCTACTCTCACAGAAAGAGCAGCAGATCTTTAAAGATTCCTTTTGTCTTCCTCCAGCCCACACTGTCTCTACTGATTCACTTCCACACTGTGATCCAGTTACACAGAGGTCACAGGACATTCACTCCTTCAAGGGAACCACAGCACAGATTTAAGAATCTGAAGAACTTAGCATCCTCCCAGCGCTGTTGTTGGCTCAGGATACTGGTTTACTCCAGGTCCATTTCACACCAGGTACAACAGCTGCCAGGACAAGAATCACCATCATCACCATCACCATCATCATCACCATCATCACCATCACCATCACCATCATCATCACCATCATCACCATCATCACCATGTGGGGGACATTAGATGTTGAGGGACACTTGTTAATCCCTTTCATCATGTTAAGTGGCTTAGATAATGCATACATCGGTCTGTTACCTTCTTTGGGGGCTTTCACATCTACCTTTGCTGGAGGTCTGACGAAAAAGGGTCACAGGAGGACAAAATTACTCTCAGGGTGGTTCCACCAGCATTTCAACAATCAGAGTCAAACAAATGGGTTTTATAAAGGGAGACAAACACTGACATAATAAACAGTCGTCTCAATCTGATGTAATGCTCTAGTAAACAAGCCCAGCACACTCCTGCCAAATTCCACACCAGTGATGGAGAGACACTTAAAGATTTTGGACGAGCTGTTGGGCTGTGCAGGCTGAATATTTCTCATTGAGAGCATGACATGAAACTGTCTTCCATGTTTCAAGTGATAATGATCAGGACCCCACAGGACCACCACAGAGCAGCTATGATATGGGTGGTGGGTCATTCTCAGCACTGCAGTCACACTGACATGGTGGTGGTGTGCAACACACACTAGTGTTGCTGGTACGAGTGGATCAGACACAGCAGTGCTGCTGCAGTGTTTAAACACTGTGTCCACTCACTATCCACTCTATTAGACACTCCTACCGAGTGTCTCCACCTTGTAGATGTAAAGTCAGAGACAGAAGCTCATCTGTTTCTGCACAGTTTGTGTTGGTCGTCCTCTAGTCCTTCATCAGTGCTCACAGGACGCTGCCCACAGGACGCTGTCCACAGGACGCTGTCCACAGAGGGGTTTAAACACTCCAGCAGCAATGCTGTGTCTGATCCACTCATAAGATACGACCACCACGTTAAGTGTTACTGAAATATGTGTAAATGAATCTATGTTTCATCGAATTGAATCGAATCGGAACCTGGTGAATCAGAATGGAAGTGAATTGGGAAATCAGAGGTGATACCTGGCCTTTAGAGTTAATTCTCCAGCCTTACCTTTAAGCACTGCTTTAATCAACTTTTGTTGTCCAATAAAATATAACTCATGCGACACTGAGCTGCAGATAAATGAACGTCTACTAATAGAGGATGAATAGTCTGGAGCTCAGCCTGGACATGGATTTCATCTATTTCTTAATATTGTACATGTTCCTCTGGGCTACTTACTGCCACTAAAATCCATAAGAGAACATTTACTCACTTCATATTGTGGAGATACCAATAACTGTGGCAGCACAATGGCTCTACAGTGTTTGATCCGAGAAGCCTAATTGCTGGAATTCTAGGAAAATGACTGCACAGTCACTAAGCTGCTCCCCCCAATGAGGCAATTTAGATTTCCTTTAATAACCTGTTTGTGTGGTGGGGGATTTCTTCTCCAGTAGAGCAATAATCCACACTAACGCAGAGCGCTGGGTTATGCTGCATGCAGGAGTAGTTACTCTCAGTTCATAAAGAAGCTCTGACGTTCTGAGGTTTCTGTCCAGAGCTGGAGTTCAGTGACGGTGAGCGCTCATCGTGATCCTTCAGAGATTCACTACAGCTTCACTGTGGAATTGACTGAAGGGGAGTTTCATAGGTTTTCTTCACCACAGTCGTGCAGATCTGTCCAGCAGGGACACTGAGGGGTTTAAACACTCCAGCAGCACTGCTGTGTCTGATCCACTCATATGTTTATGATGGTAGTACCAGCAGAAATGCTGAAATGAGGAAAACACTGCTGGCAGAAACAATCAAAAGAGCGCCTGTCGTCTAGAACTTTCTAGAACTTTTCTTTTGAGCAGTGAGAAATCTGGGACATCTCGTTCCCACTGAGTCTAGTGGTCAGTCATGTCCTGGGGAAATGTCATTATGCTGTAAGTAGACCATGTTGCTCAATATTCAGTGAACCGCCATGAAATAAGGTTCTCCAGCGTTACAACCAAACAAAGCCCTGAATTCATCCTGGACTGCGGGACACGAGGCTTCACAGGTGCAAGCTATAATTTGTCAAGATGTACTGCTGGCTTTACTTAACTAGGGCAACAGACTCCGTTTCATAAAACACCCTCCCCTACGGCTGTTCCTGTGTCGTGATTGTTTTATATATTTGCTCTGTCTGTATCTTAATCACGTCTAGGCCCTTTTTTATAGCTTAGACTAAACTGAGTCTCAGCACTACATATTTTAACAAAGGAAATACAGATGTTTACAGGTGGTCTCACCTGTCAAATAAACAAAAAGAGCCAATCAGATTGCCGCTGCCACCAGGCCACAGCTGCCCAAACTGATGTGGGTCTGTTTATTGTTCTTCTTACACAAAATTATTGTTTGTTTGTCTTTAAAATGTTTCCACATTGAACACAATCACAGAAACTTTATGCTTTGTTACTGAGGCTGTCCATGGTCACCCCTAACGCACTGACCCTGGACTTGCCCCTGGTCTGGTCATACAGCCAGCAGTGCCAACCATTCAGAAAGTGTTTTATTGTCAGAACATCCCTGATGATTTATTTTCATCATAAGAAAAGAACATATATGCTAATGTGTTCTCACACCGAGCTTCGTCTCCATCAGTGCAGAGGAGCCGTGCTCGCCAAGGAGAAAAAAAATGTCTTTTACAAATGTCATCATTCCAGTCAGTCTCCCGAGAGACGTGAGGAATTGTAAACGAGCTCTTGTCTGAGGAAGGTTAATTGGCACTTCTTCTGCACAATTACTGCACCATTAAAGACGAGAGCAGGTGTTTCAGAGTGGAGTTCCTCCGGAGAAAATCAAGCAGGCGCTTCAACAGGTTCCACTCCACGCATGCAGAACAACCAGCTTTAACAACGCTCCACAAACCCCAGGCAATGCTCTTCAGTGGTGCACATACTGATGTAACAGCCTCGTGTAAGATAAAAACCAGCAATCAGCCATAACATTATGACCACCTTATTGTGTGCATTATCCACACCCACTGTCCACTGTATCTGCTCCACTGACCATACAGGAGCACTTGTAATTCTACAATTACAGACCTTAATCCACTTTCAATGGTACGAGTAGATGAAAAACAGCAGTGCTGCTGGAGTGTTTAAACCCCTCAGTGTCACTGCCGGACTGAGAACAGTCCACCGACCAGAAACGTCCAGCCGACAGCGTCCTGTGGGCAGCGTCCAGTGAGCACTGATGAAGGACTAGAGGACGACCAACACAAACTGTGCAGAAACAGATGAGCTTCTGTCTCTGATTTTACATCTACAAGGTGGAGACACTCGGTAGGAGTGTCTGATAGAGTGGACAGTGAGTGGACACAGCATATAAACACTCCATGAGGCCAGTGTTGCCTGTTGTCTTACTCAAAAGGGACTCAGACCGGATGTGTGTGAAGCTGCTTTGTTAAAAGGTGCTGTTTAAATGTGCTTGGATTACTCTGATGTCAGGAGGTATCGCTGAGAAGGGTCTACTGTACCTGCCAGCATCTGCTGCACCACAGAGATTTCCATCACTGCCAACAATAATTGACCTACAAATCAATTCTTGAAGATGTTTATTGTGGCCCTACAAACCACTAATTACCCAGACACGCTGGGTCTTAAACCTCCAATAAAAACAGATGGATTTTATCACTGATGGTCATCAATAACTAAGATCGTCCTTTTAATGAGAGCTACAGCAAAATAAAGTGTCTTAATTAAGTCCCAGCAGTGTAACCCCTACACGACGTACCGGAAGGGATACGATACCACATACAGGCCGTTTTCAGACCCTTTCATCCCCGCACGGTAACCCAGAACTTTTCAAGACGTCTGGCATGTTGAGTTAAACCCGACGTCCTACCGAGAGATGCTACTTCTGTTTGTGTAGATCAATAAATATTGATCAGATCAGTCTACGTTTATCAACCGTTATTGATTCGGATCACCTTCATCTACCTTCCCAATGCATTGCCATTGGACTGGCAAAGCATCTTGGGTAATATGAATATCCAGACAAAGTTCCTTTTGTTCATAACTTGTAAAAAACGTAAGCCGTCATATTTATTGCATGAAATTCAAGCCTTTTTCAGTTTCGCTGCAGTGAATGTAATATATGTCAGTTAACCTCATTGAATAACATTATCATAACAAAGTCAATTTTTATAATATTCTGATTCCCTGAAATGTTACCAAATCCTTTGCTTGATGCATTATTCATTTTCCTTTCTCGCTGTAACTCCTTAATAAGGACTCATTCTGTGCCTCCCGGTGGACAGTGGTGGACTGGTGGACAGTGCACAGATGTGCAGAATGACAGACACGGTGTTTCCGGAACGTTTTCAGGATACACACAAAAACCCACGATGACAAAGTGGGAAAAGCCTGTTTGAAATTGATGAAATAATGAAACACAAAAATAGAACATGAGCATAAGTCTTCGCAAGATTTCAAACACCTTTCTCACTCTGTCATCGTTGGGTTTAGTCTGTTTAGAGGGAAAATGATTTGAATCCAGTTTAAATTAAGGCTGTAAGATAAATGTGGGGAAAGTGAAGTGCTGTGAGGCTGTGAGTGCTTTCCGGACGCTCTGCCTGTGGCTTCTAGTAAGTACTTGGATCCAGCTCAGACAGCCAGCAGTCTCAGGCAGTGGCCTCCATTCTTCTCAGCTCAGCTTGAGTCTAATGTAATTGAGCTTTTATCTCAAATCAGGACTTCAGAGGAGAGCTGAGCCAAAGTAGACCCTATTAGAGAATGTCCATCCATCGATCTTAACCGTTTCGTCACGATAAGGGTTGCGCTGGGTCCGGAGCCGACCCATTAGCCACAAAGAATACCCCCTGGGCAGGGTGCCAGTCCATCACAGGGGCAATTTAGTATGTAAATGCACATCTGAGTGTGTGTTCAGAAAAGGTAGGACCACTTGTAGGACCTCATTAACATCAACAGATCAGAGGTGACCTGGAATCGTACGAAATTGCACTCACACCATGACACCAAGCCTTCTGGATGTGTGACAACAAGCCGTTGATCTTGACACTGACCACGGTGTCTCCACACGTATTCGTTGGGCGTCTCCACCGAGACAAAGTGGGACTCATCACTGAAGATGACCTGCTACCTTTCTGACTCTATGACAGTCCGGTACGACACCACTGCATTGGTGTATGAAGAGTCTGCACTCAGATGAGCTCGTTTCCTTCGTCCCGAGTACCAGCTCTGCCCTCTGGCAGATGGTATAGTGTGCTAAGGTGGAGGCGTAATGGATATGAAAGCTCATTTGTGCCAGCTTCAATGAAGCTTTAAAACGATCAGACCTATGGGTTTGTGCACTGTTTGCGCTGTGCGATGCTGTAAGCCAGCTCTGTGAGCGGTGTAATTTCATTTGACACTTTACTATGTGACCGTGTGTACGTATATATGCGTGTTTGGCATTTTAACGATGTGAACTGTGTTGACATTTAAAAAGCAGAGCTCATTACGTTCCTTTAGACTCCCCGCCCGGTCGGGATTCAAGCTCACAGCCTCTTGGCAGTGATGCCAACCTGTTGACAGCTGTGTCACTTGGGAGCCCTTGGGAGTAATCAGTGTTTGATGACACTCCAGATATTCTTAGAAACGTTTATTGTGATGTAACGTGACAGGAAACACAGCCGTGATTCGCCGAACTGGCAGGGCATGACTGACGCGGCTTGAACAAGGCCCTTAACGCCCCAGCTGGGCGCGTGCGCTCACTCCTCACCTTTACATAAACTCTGTGTCCAGATTGGTTGTTTTGTGCAGAGCCAGTCAACATCACAGTTATCCTCCCGGAACACTGCACATCTCAGCGGTTAATATCATGACGATGGTTATTTTTGGAGCTCCTGAAGACCTTGAGAGCAATGCTGTGTTCGAGAGGTGTCAGAAAGTCTGAATAAAATCACTGAAGGAGACGTTTTTAAGAATCTGCTCCTGCTGATTTTTTACTGATACTGCATCTCAAAAAAATAGAATATTGTTCAATTCTATTTTCATTACATGTAAAGTGATGTTTCAAGCCTTTGTTTTAGTGTTGATCAATGTGGCTTATAGCTCCAGAAAACCAGAATATCAAAATATTACCGATATTTTAAATACAATTTGAACTGAATATCACTTTAAATGTAATAAATATAAAATATGACAGTTTATTTTTTTTAATTAAGTGATCAAAAACCCTTTTTATTCAATTTTTTTTAGATGCATGAGTTTACAATATGAGAAATGTTGTGTCTCCTGAAAATATCTTCAAATATCTATTATTTCATCACATCGCCCACCCCTAGCTTCAGTGTCATGTGATCTGTAATGGTGTTGGTCACAGTCAGTCATTAACAGCAAGCCTGAAAATGTACAAAAGTCCGAGTTCAAGGGGGAAGCCCACTGGCACCAAGCTCACATCGTCAGTCTCTATGAAACACAGCTGAGCGGTCTGCAGCAGAATCAATGCCTGGACACGGGGGGACGGGGACGGGGGGGACATTCCATAATTACAAAGCTCATAGTGAAGCATGTTCTGTTTCATTCACAATACAAACAGAAGCTCCAGGACATCACAGCACGATGTTACTTAAGCCAAACACTGTTTGTCAAAAATGTGTATCAACAGTGAGATTTGTAAGATGTGAACCGTCTACGATAAGAGAGCGTTTAATTAACATTAATGAAAGGGTTTCTCGCACCCTGTCTGAGGAGATGCTTACGCTCCAATTCACGTCCACTGGGTACGAGCAAGTTTCCGACAGCATGGAACAGAGGAACTCAGGCATGTAACCGAGGCGCTGGGGAATTCCTGATTGTTGATCAGATATATGTGCTACTTACCCAGTTGGCATGACGCTGAGCTCCAGCGGGTGTGGGTGTGCGTACACAGCTGCTTTCCCCAGCTACATTGTTCCACATGGGATTTAGGAAGGGCTGGGCACTGTATCGCAAACTCTACAGGGTTACGTCACTGTTCCTCAGCCAGAAGTCATGCTGCTCAATAGAGATGCACCGGTTGATGGCAGTTGGTGACCTGCGTTTTTCACTGTGTGAGGAAACAAGGTGACGAGGCTTTATATTCACTGTAAATAAATAATACAGGAGGTGCGGAAATGGATCTAACCTGCCACAGCAATTGTTCTGGTGTAAACACTCCTTAACAACAACTGCACAGGAGTATTATGACTTTGTGACAACGTGACGGAGCTCTCTGAACAATCCCATTTACTGGTACTTTCATTACTGTGTACAGGCAGCATGTTAACCAATCACAGTGCTCTGTGTGTTAATTCATCAGATATTCACACAATCCAAACAAAGCAGGCCGCTGTTTAACCACGTCACCCTGCTGCTGACTCACCTCAGGGTTTTTATTCTCTGCAAAGCACAACGGCACCAATCTCATGGGATTTCCTGCCCGTCACTGTCTAAAGCCCTATTCAGACCAGATTAGTTGAACACGGGAGGTGGGGTAAAATCATTTTTACAGGAGGTCCTTTTGTGATTTGTTCCATCTGAATGCACCACGTCAGTCATTTTTCCGGACGGTGTGTTCCAGCATCAAGGTTCTGCACTATGTTACCTTCTGTACAACAAGCTGTAAAAATAAGCCCAGGTTATGTAAGTCCGTATGAACGGAGATGTGGGTAAATATTCCCTCATATCCGCTGGAGAAACAGGGTTTAGATGAGATGAGATGTTACCTCGGGTCCTTCAAGTCTGGCATTTCCTCGGCCCTGGACAATTTGACAACAACCACGACAACAACGTAGTAGTGAAAGTGGATTGGCCATCCCTAACCGACTGAATGTGACTGACATTCACAATATTAAACACTGACCAAGTTAGAGGCTTTACGGTGAACGTGCTGAATATAATCATAGTATCTCATGGTATTTGGCATTGTTTTTAAGCTGTATTCCGCTGCAGCTGTAGCCCCTTATCTCGGCTGTGTTTCAGAGGAACAGCACCGGTAACACATGACAGTTAAATAACGCAGAAATACTGCTGACCTAATGTAATATATCACCGCTCCACAGCGCTGGGCCTCCTCAGATGTCCATTAATCTCAGGCTGTAATGAGAAGGTGTTGAGAAAAGCAGGCGCATTTTTCCCGTCACATTTTATTGAAACCGTAGAGGCCACTGCACTGATTACCGAACTGCAAGTGGCCTGAAAGACTACTGCATGTGTAATTCTCCCAAAGTGGTGTCCTGTTGTGAACTTCTCCTTTCTGTTAGATCCACAGACTTTGAGAATTTTGTCAACCACTTACGAGTCCTCGGTTCCACGATTTGCTCATTTCTCCATCAACTTTCATTACAGAGAACCGAGGAACTCAGAAATGGATCAAGCTATGGTAGGTTACATTTAGAGGATCCTCAATATGGTCATGAACCCAGCGTACTTAAGGTACAGGTGACCTGCGGATTTACTGGCGACGACTCACCAGAACAGTGTGAAATACAGCCGTCCTGCTGCTGCAGTCGTCCAACCCCTTTATTCACGCCATAAACAAACATTTGTAGTCTGTATCTAAAAGGCAACCAACAAAAAGACCCTCTCTTTGATATCGATACGGTAAAAACGGAGACACTGACGTTGTCTGACAAAGTATTTTACAAAAAGTACAGTCAGGTACTGGTACAATATCGGCTCAGAGGTGTAAAGGTGTAAATTTGATCATGAGAAAGATAATTAAGAACAGAAGAGACACCTGTCAAATGGATTGTAATTCCATGTTACAGAATCCCATCAACCTAACCTCCCTTCAAGGACACCGTACGGTTTGAACCCGTCGGAATCGCTGCCTTTCCCTGCCTAAGGGAGGAGTATTCCATGTCACGTCTACTTCGGTTTGGGAAACTGACGGCTTTGCAGGCGTCACAATATTTATACACCCACCGAGGGGGGGAGATGATTCCTACAGGGTACTAAGTGTGGGCGTAACAGGAAACCTTGTGGTTCCTCTCACGGTTAAGTGAATATAGGACACCTAAATACATACATTATAAGCCCAAAAGTTTGTGGACACTCAGCTTTTTTCAGTTGCTCCCATTGCTGACACAGATGTGCAAATGCACACACAGCTTATACTGCCAATAGAATAGGACTCTCTGGAGCAGATAAACAAACAAGAAATCTATTGGCACCATGTCTAGAGGGTATAAAGGCCACCAGCATTGAGCTGTGGAGCAGTGGAACTGTGTTCTCTGGAACAATGGAGCTCCGTCTGACCCCTCTTATCCTCGTGTCATTAAATGCAATCAAATCCACACAGAAATGTTCCAGAATCTAATAGAAACCCTTCTCTGGACAGTAGAAACAGTTACTCCCCTTGATTTCAGAAGAGACAGTGAACGTGTTCTGTCTGTATGGTCCCAGTACAGTCACCCTTGCTGCTTTCAGGACGATCCAGGCTTCAAACAAACCCTTTTAAGTACGGAGAGATTATGTGACATCAGCGACCTTCTGCCTTTGAACCATTTCATGTTGCTGCATGATTGCTTCTCAGAAAAATGTCATTTCATACAGAAATGAAAAAACAGTGAATTATACCAGAACGTTGACCACAAGTCAGAGGACCGTGCTGAGGACCGTGCTGTGATCTAATGCACAACATATATACCGATGTTTGAAGACACCAAAAAAATGATGTTTTTCCCAAATTCAGGTTTATATTTATAGATTTGTTGTTATTTTTCTTATTTTATATGTATGTGCACAGACAGAAAACATCCATTAAGTTATAATGAATGAATTATTTTCATTGATTTATTATTAGATTCATTCAAAATTTCATGATGTGACGTATCTCGACATCTTCCAAATACTGGAACTGGAATAAAGGAAAGCAAATGCAACAGGACGACCTTATATAATCAGTCAGGTACAGTGATAAGATCGTCCTTGCTTAGGTCTCAAGCATGGACGAGCGCGAGACTTGAATCATTGTCTCACAATGTCAAACCGTTTCTCATTCCCGTCAGTAGAATCTTACAGTGCAGTTACCTCATACGGTAATGTCTCCGATGCTTCTAGTACATTAAGTTATCCTGCACAAAGGAGAGGCTCAGCCTTAAGCAGAGAGCAGGTTTCATAAAGCTGCTACAGGACTAAAGTCGTTTCTGAGTCATCATGTATTTGTCTTTAGAGAAATTTTGAGACTGAATAAAGCTTTATTATCATTTTGTTCAACAACTTTATTATCATTTTGTTACGACTCAAAATCTCATCCTGACGTTCTAAACTGGGTCCTAAAGGCAAGATCAGCATGGGTAGATCAAACAAACAGCGAGGACATCACCAGCGCACAGCTGTCCTCATGTGCACTCAAGCACAAGGCACATCTTTGAAGACATTAAGAGAAAATGTAACGAAAGACATAACAGATTCTGCTGTTCAACCTCCTCGCTTCTCCTCTCACTGTCCACTCTATCAGCTCCTCTGACCACACAGGAGAACATTGTGGTTCTATAATTCCAGATTGTAGATCATCTGTTTCTCTGCAGACTTTATTCTCCTCCTTTCACCCTGATCTTCAATGATCAGGACCCCAAAGGACCACCATAGAGCAGCTACCACCCACATAATAGAGTTCTGTGGGCTAGAATGTGATCAGAGGAGCTGAGAGGATGGACAGAGAGAGCAGAAATAAGGAGGTGGTCATAATGTTGTGGTTGATGGTATATTATGAGAGAAATACCTCCTTTGGGGGAGCTTGAGGACGCCTATAGAGATGTCCTGCTGTATGTCGGTTCATATCAAGCCTGTGTCAATATTGAACATGGCCTCCTGCTGCTATGACAAGGGCATCTGGGGCTGCAGGCTTGTCATCCGGACTGCCTTTCTGCACTGTACCCCTGACACATGGTCATGCATGGGTGACCCAGCATGAAATCACACAGTAACCTTTGATGTGATCCAAATGCTAGAGAAGAAATGCTACATGGCTGATGCAACGTCAAAAGCAAGGTCTGCTTTTTAATCATCTCTTCTTCTCCATTATTAACATGTTATTATCCATTATTCACTTCAATTAAGTAGAAAAACACATTTCTTAACATGTTTAAACTAAACTGAGAGATGGAGGAGATAAACCAAACTGAGAAAATGTCTTTTAAACATCTTATCAAACATACGTAATAGAAATGTGAAGATCAACCACAGTTAGATGTCAGTTAGATGTTTCCTATAATCGTCTAAAATCTCTGACTGGAAGAAAGATTTTCAGCACCTTTTAATGAATAATCTACGGGAATGTTTGCTGATTTTCACCTGCATGTTTGATCATGATCTTCAGCTGATATCAGAAGACGTCAAAAACATTCACTCGACCTCAGAAGAACAATCTGGAAAATCACTGAAAGCCCAATATTGCTATAACCTTCATGTTCATGAGTGTAAACATCTAACCGAGGAATACGGTATATCCTGGTCCAGGATTCGGGATGTCAGTGGAATTTGCTGTCCAGTTTAGATTAGATTTTGCCACACACACACACACACACACACACACACACACACACACACACACACAGACACATACGGTAAACCACCTGAGGGTTCTGACGCTTAGGACACGGGACGTACGATTAAGTAAAACTTCATCGAACATCAGCAGATTGTCATTTCCAGCGTGACTTCAGAATGGACGCTACATGAGACTCCTACACTTTGACCGCAGATAAGGACTTCACTTCCATTCAGTCAGAAAGTGGAGAAAATCGAGGTTCCTGCTGATACCTGCTCACGGACCTACATACCAGCACAAATCAAATCACAGGAAACCTCAGAGAAAATAACTCTGTTTTCAATGCTGTCGTTCTCATTCAAATTGGTTCTGGTTTACATGCAACTGGGCACGTTTTTCAAAGGATGGGGAGCCGGTTATCTCCTCCAGAGCAAAATTAAACGGAACAGAGCTGCTGACTTGAATGGAAAAATTGCGGACGCTGTCATCCACAACCTCATTACATACCTTATTCTTCTCAACCCCATACCTTCTTCTCCAACTGCCAAAGAATGCTAATTATGTAAAGCACTCACTGAAGGCTTAGAGAAAAGACAGAATTCAAAGACCAGAACACCACGAAAACTGGGATTGGTGTGACACTGAGGATTCACGACCTTTAAAAGAGTCCACCAGCATACAAACATTTACAATGCAGAAGCAATCTACAGCTTTCAGCTTTGTTAGGTCAGTCCTTTCATAGATGATCCCAAACCTGGAGTTATTTTACCTTCATTCAAAACAGAACTTCAGGGTTCACCTTCATCTCCAACTATCTACAATCTTACACAGACCCTAATTATCTGCTACTGATACTATTATGACCACCTGTAAGGGTCCAGTGTCCCCTTATCAGTAAAGTATGAGGATTTGGACCAGAGGAGGATGGGGGTCCCCCCTTGTGAGCCTGGTTCCTCCCAAGGTTTCTTCCTCCAGCTCTGAGGGAGCTTTTCCTGCACTTCTCAGCTTTATAACCCAGGAATACTTTCACACACCGTCACAAAACATGGTCACGATCCACAGAACCTGCCATTTCTAAAAATCATCATCACAGTGCAGTGAAGCAAGTAACTATAATAATATATTATTATTATTATATTAGTAACTGTTATTATAAGCCATTGGTAGAAATAAAAATACAGTTACATCTAATACATGTCGATACTTGTTGCACCCATTGCTGACACAGATGTGCAAATGCACACACAGCTTGTCTAGTCCCTGTACAGAAGTGCTGCCAATAGAATAGGACTCCCTGGAGCAGATACATAAACATGACCCTATTGTCTAATAGCAGGTGTGGACTACAGGGTATAAAGACCCCCAGCATTGAGCTGTGGAGCAGTGGAGCCGTGTTCTCTGGAAGGATGGAGCTCCATACAGCACTTTTGATCTTCTGAGCAGTCAAAATGGTCTGGTAAGAAAGCCCAGCCTACCAGAAAAACACCCTTGATTTTGGAAGAAGCAGCGAATGAGCAGGTGTCCCGATACGTTTTTCTATTCGGAGTGTATCATAGGAAGTAAACGAGAAGACCGAAAGGCACACAGAGAAGTACAAGCAGCAGAGGAACTGTTCTGAAAAGTACTGCCTCCCTCTGCCTCGGTAACCCCCCTGCTGATTCCTGTCCATTCTGCCAACCAAAATGCCCACCATCATCTTTCAGTTCTGCCATCTTTCATCTTATTACCTTTCTTTCCCTCCCAATTTCTTTTTTCTCCATTCTGCTCTCTCTCTCTCTCTCTCTCTCTCTCTCACTCTCCACATCAAATCCCCAGCTCATTATTGGTGGAGATGTGGACCTTCCGAGATGTGAGAAGGCAGAAAACAGCAGGTCTACAGAGCAGTATTGGCTCGACACAAAACAGTCCCACGTCGCTGCAAACGAGGCTGCTCCAGCTTTTCAATCTCCCGGGAGGCAAACCAGAGATAAGAGTAGGACACGGGAAAGTTTGCTTTTCAGCGAACACAGGCCTGCCTGGAGGAGCAGGTTCCGTTCACTCTCGAGAGCGTGAACCTACAATATCATGGGAAAATGAATTTTAGCCTTTTCTTATTGTGAAGTTGATCAGAATGTCTTAAAGCTCAGAAGTCCATCTTATCAGATTATTAGAATATTCAAAAAGCCATATATGATATTTTGGAAAAGGCTGGAAAAGGAATCAGCATCTCCATAAAGCTCGTCAGCAGATGGAAGAATGAAGTGCTCTGAAAGCTCCATTATGATACATGTTTATATAAGATATTTTATGATTTATGAGCTACACTAGTATGTCCATTTCCCGTGTCTACCTACCTATTTACTATTGTCCAACAACAGGAATGTAGATGTTCTTGCTTTGTCCTCCAGATGAAAGTTAATGCTTTTTTGTGGTGTAAGAAGGTCCTGTCCTACCGGCGAGACCAGCCAGATGCCCCGTTATACCACAGACATCTATTTGTGGCTGTAAGCACATCTGGTCATGCTTCAGCATCAAGCAGGAACAGAAAGCTCTGTCCTCCCCACCAGCTGATCTCACAGGGTCATATTAAAGGGCACAATCCACGTGTTTCTTCACTTTCTTTCAGTGGACTTTCTCCACGAAAGTCATTTATAACCGTCATGTGGTTTATTATTAAATATAAAATATAAAAATCACTTTTCCAAAGTTTCTTTATCTCAAGATTCCTTCGTTAATTTGCCTGTAAGAGCAATTTATTGTCCCACAGATGCTGCTTCTCCGTTAGTGCGGTTGTTGGAAGTTGTTTCACAGTGTAATGGTGAATGGACCGACCGACTAATCATAAATATAAAAAAAATAATCTTAATATATTCTTGAAATGTTGTGCCAACCTGAAATCACTGGGGGCATGGAAGGAATACCTCCTGAACAGGGCACCTGTCCATCACAGGCAGAAGGCAACTGGAGTAGCTGGAGGAAACCTGCCCGGACACGAGGAGAACACATCAAACGTCTGCACAGACAGTGACACGATCAGGGATTGGCTGATCATTGGCCTCGTAGTCAGGCCAGGTCTGAAGCGCTTGGCCCTCTCAGATCCTGCCAAGCCCTTGGGCAACTAAGGGGACCGAACTGGTGTCGACGGGGACGAGGGGAGGGAAACGGAACCGCGCCTGTAAAAGCAGCAAAGGGGCGTGTGAATAAAGGCCTTTTAAAGACAGGTGGGGACAAGTGATTGGTTAAGGACACAAGGAAGCATTCGAGACTCCTGGTAGAACTTCTGCAGTCATAAGCACTGCTGTACATTATTGAACATGAGGTTAATAACGAAGATAAAAATGAAAACTGTGAACTGTCTGGCGTCTAAATAATAAGGTCTAACACTGCTTAACAAGGAGGAATAAATTCTATTTTCCAGACATCGGCTCTTCAAGTCACACATCCAAAGTAGGTTCCAGCTCAGAAGAAGGCACTGCAGTGTGATAAGTGTAGGTGGGAAAAGACTTTCCTTTCTGTTCCTCTTTTCGAGTCACTCGTTTTATCTTCGGGGTCTCCAAGTCTGGACCTGTTTAATCACGCAAACCACCCACTCCAATTAATACACGTGTCCTCCACGTTCCCTGTCCACTGTACCAAGAAGCCGTCCATCACCTCGGTTTACTCTTCTAACCTCTAAGATAGCTGGCAGTACAGCACAACATCTGTTCCCGCAGAGCGTCAGTGGCGCGAGCAGCATCTTTAGCTGCTGCACTTGTGAGGACAGTGTGACTGGAGCATATGGCTGAATGTCAACTGGTCAGTCAAGTCCTGGACAAACTCTGCGAAGAGATGCAAAGAGTTTGAGTGGCTCTTGCTTGACCAGGCCTGCACGGCTTCCTAAAGACTGATCGAAATCCGCCTCAACATAGTTTATTAATATGTGTCAGTAAAACTGACTTCCATGGAAATCACATAGAATTTACTGCATAATTTCAAGGTCAAATAGTTTATATATACAAAACTAAGCCCATGTGTCCACATGCCATATGGCATTAATAAACAACTGCTGTCAGTGTCCACCCACGTCTTGCTCGTAGGGTTGGGTGATATTGGGACATGATTATTCGTGATACATGATGTTTATCACAATATTTTAACATGCAGACAAAATGTTTATCAGTACAAAAATCTGTTATTGTGTAAGATGTGCAACAGTGTCCTGTGAGCACTGATGAAGGACTAGAGGATGACCAACACTGAAGCTTCTGTCTCTGACTTTACATCTACAAGGTGGAGACACTCGGTAGGAGTGTCTGATAGAGTGGACAGTGAGTGGACACAGTGTTTAAACACTCCAGCAGCACTGCTGCATCTGATCCACTCGTACCAGCAACACACACTAACACACCACCACCATGTCAGTGTGACTGCAGTGCTGAGAATGACCCACCACCCACATCATATCTGCTCTGTGGTGGTCCTGTGGGGTCCTGATCATTGAAGATCAGGATGGAAGGAGGAGAATAAAGTCTGCAGAGAAACAGATGAACTACAGTCTGGAATTATAGAACCACAAAGATCTCCTGTGTGATCAGAGGAGCTGATAGGATGGACAGAGAGAGGAGAAACAAGGTGGTCATAATGTTATGGCAGGCCTAGACTGCTTATCCAGACAGATCAGATCTTTCCATTTTCCAGAGAGAATAAAAATGTGGCATTTTTAGAATAAAGTTCCATCAGCGTTTGACAACTGACAGCAAAACCAGGGCAGACTGACCAGTTAGATCATGATTTGTTAGCTCCTTCCAACTGCCCTGAGTTGCAAAGAACTCTGTTCACACACACACACACACACACACACACACAGCCTGTTCTTCAACACCAAATCAGCAACTTGCTAGACTGCTGAAGAACATCTCATCAGTGGTCAGCAGGATGTCCACCTTCCTGCAGAATTCAGTCAGAACTGTTCTGACATTTTAGTAAAAAGTTAAAATCCAAAAACACGTCATATGTTCAGATTACGTTGTAGAAACATTGTAATTAAAGGTTATTATTAAATCTACAGTCTGTGTTTCTGCTGTCACAGATAAACACTGTACTCTGTTCAGCTTCATCATATCATACCATACGTCACCATTTCTCTTACTCGTGTCCAGTTTTTCAGTCATATCGCCAACTCATCCCGAAGGTACTGGGTGGAGCTCCATCATTCCACGTTCTACTGCTGCACAGTCCAGAACTGGACCCCACTAGTCAAAGCTTGTTGCGTGTTCATGGTGACCTTAAGCTGCTGATCTGCGTGTGCAGCTGATCCAGAGTGGGGTGTCTGACATGTCTACGTTCTGCTGGACGAAGACAAAAGATATTTTGCAAAGATACAAACATTTAAGCCTGAATGAAGGTCAGAACATTTGATTGCTTTATTTATCTTCTGCGGCTGCACAAGAGAGACGAAACGCTTTAGAGTCTTCTTGAACATATCCGGATATGAGCTTTAGGTCATATCACCTAGACCCAAACACTACAACGTAAATACAACAAACAAAAAGTTGTTTATACAGTCAAAAATGCTGATTTCTGAGATTGTTGGTTGTTATTTTCCAAACAAAAGCTCTTTATGATGTGAAGGCAGCTCGTCTGTAGAACAAACTGACTGAATAATTGCTCACTAAACATGACGTCTGTAAGAATGGAGTGAACAGAGCAGGTCTGAACCGAGGAGATGATCTCACTCTGATTTGACTGGCGGCACCGCTGGCTGATCTAATGAGCCATCGCAAAGCCTCTCAACCCCTGCTGTTCCATGTCCACTCACTGTGAGACAAATCACGTCGGGGGAAATATCGATTTTTACATCCCATAATGCACAGTCATGTACAGTATTTGGTGGTAAACAAAACATGACCTGACCCTAACTCGGACAGAATGCACTCTAATGTCTCAACACGGTCTAGGACAATTCTTCTGACAGAGACATTGACTGCTTTCTACACAAAGTTCTCGAGGGGTTCTTTAGTGAATGTAAAGGTTCTAAATAGTATCAAGGACCTTTGAATGCTTAAATACACTCATTATCAAAATAAACGTAGACTGATCTGATCAATATTTATTGATCTACGCAGAAGTGGTGTCTCTCAGTTGTAGAGGTTCCTAATGGTGTCCTGTGATGATCCATCCCATGCAGTCAGTCGGCTGATTCCTTCTGGCTGCAGCTATTTTTTGAGTGTAGTTGATTAAAAGGTTCCTTGTAGCTGGTTCTCTTTATAGAACCTTTTTACAAAATGCAAAACTATATATAAACTGATTCATCTTCAACACGTGGCTCCGTTGTGCTTCTAATGAAAATGTCAGTCAAAATGGGGCAAAACTACAATTGCTGCTGGCAACCATCAGCACGTCTCCCGTCGAAAGATTTATTACACTGTCACCTCCTCGGTCAGCAGAGCATAATAAGTGTGAGTGGACTTGGCCGAAAGCTAATCAATGAAAGTCCCTCCCCACTCTAATGGCCTTATACATAATGAGACCAACATATGGATCAGCTCTGGTTGGCCAGAAGGCAAAACACACACGGCGTGGCATCGCCACGATTAGCGCTACCCTGAGCCGTGAAAAAAATGGCACATTTCAGGAATCATCCCTCCGTCTGTCCAGTGGGTCCTCTGCCCTTCTGGAATCATTACACACAAAACTCCCTGGACAGGACAACACTCCATTGCAGGGTACCCCACACCTTCATCTACTCAGACTTAGGGGGAATGACATGACACTGAACTTCAGACACCTTGCATCCCCCACCCCACCACAATGAACAAGTCCTTTTGAACAGACAGAACGAGCAGGGGGACGTCCCTATTGAAGGATGAACTGAATGAACGTGGGAGACCCCACCTTCTGAATGGACCAACAAAACATGCATTCTTTAGAATGGACAAAGCAAGCACAGGGGACACCCCAACCCATTGAACAGACCAACAGAACATGGACAAACCTCGCCATCTCCCCCTAACCAGACTGGAAGGACCCCTCTGGGAAAAGGTCTCTAAAACATCTACTCATGTCCCTGTTCCAGATTCTAGGAGCTTGGGTTTCCAAATGAAATGCAGAATTTACATTCTTCTGAAAAGGGGACTGTGGAGCTCTGAGCAACAGTCCCGTTCTTTTCTCCTTTGTTCAGGACGCTTCTGACACTTCAGGAGGGGTTGATATTAGGAATGCTGGGAGCTTGTGATGCACTGACCCCAGCCTCAGTCCACTCCTTGTGAAGCTCTCCCAAGTTCTTGAATCCACTTTTCTGGACAATCCTCACAAGGCTGTGGTTCCATGTTGCTCGTGCACCTTCTCCCACCACACTTTCCCCTTCCAGTCAACTTTCCATTAATATGCTTTGATACAGCTCTCTGAGAACATCCAGCGACGACCTTCTGTGGCTGACCCTCTTTGAGGAGGGGGTCGATGATAGTCTTCTGGACAACTGTCAGGTCAGCAGTCTTCTCCTTGATTGAGGAGAAGGTTTTGAGCTGCATTAATATTTTGTTCAGAGGTCGATGTGAGTTATAGATACGTGAGCTGCTAGAAATCAATCAAGAAGAGAAATTTATGTAAAGATGCTAAAAAAAAAAAACCCACCTAAATCACCTGAACATTCTTGATATCAGGTCAGGAACCGCAGCATAAGCCTGTTTTAAAAAGCCACTGCATAATTGCACCATAAACGTAAAGGTCGGTCAGAACATTACACAGATTTGTAGACCTTTAAGTCATCACTAACAATTCACTTTTCCAGTTGTGAAATCTTTTCAACCAGGCTGCTGATGCATAAGATTTAATTAATGTGCGATGGCCTTTAGTGCCCCAATCAAAAGGCAACAGTGCCGGGAGCATGTAGGGCCATTAAATGTCACACTGGCCAAAGTGGCATTCGCAGTGTGTGTGTGTGTGTGTGTGTGTGTGTGTGTGTGTGTGTGTGTTCAGATTCAAAGAAAAACTAGAAAAAGGCCATGGAAAAGAAATGGTTTGAGGCTGTGGTACATACTGTAATATATATATATATATATATATATAGTATCTCCAACCCAATGTATCATCTTGGAGGACATGTCCAGCCTTCCTGCCCATAAACAGTCGTGTCAGTTGAGTATAACTGTAGCAGCACAATGTTACTGGGAAATGATATGGGACATACAGCAAACCCATTTATATATTTATATACCCTCAATGTCAAGCTCCCCACTGTCGCAAGACGAACAATAATATGTAACCCAGCAGTCCAAACGTATCTTCTGCTGGCTGTCGGGTTTATACTGTTTTTAACAATATTTCGATTTCATATTTCAAAATCCAACCAATTACATCCGCTTTTCAGTTCTAAGACGGAATACTGCTTTACGGCCACGTGTGGTCTTACAGACGCATCACGCTGCATTTCTACGGCAAGGATGGAGATGTCAAGAGTGAGGACGGAGGATTTCCCAGGGCTTGCCGATCCATCATCAAAGGATTCAAATGAGACACTCTGAAGACG
>CM067504.1:41917169-41954669 GCA_034509495.1 Acestrorhynchus altus
CAGTACTTTTGGGATGAGTTGGGAATGACGTGGATAATCATCCAACAACCTGACCTCACTAATGCTCGTCACAGAATGAAGTTAAATTGCTCCAAAATGTTGTAGAGAGTCTTCCCTGGACAGTAGAGATGCAGTAGAGAACCTCAGTAGAACAGAGAGTACATTTCAGTTCATATTCCCAGTGTTCTCCGGAGTTCTAGGTCTGAGGCTGGGATGTAACACAACAAGAGTGAGTGCACTGGTTTAAGTCGGCTCTGCTACAGACCGACAGAGAGTCAATTAGAAAGTGTACAGTTTGACTGCTTGATACGACAAGACATCGGGTTTGAAAGAACACCGACGCTCTTACAATCAATAGCCTGTCTCTCTCTCTTTCTCTCTCTCTCTCTCTCACACACACACACACACACACTCACTCACTCTCTATCTCTGACACACACAGAGGCTTTCAACAGAAACACCATACAAAACACTCATTGACAATTTTATAGGTTTTATCAGGTTGTATCTGGATGGTGGACCACTCTTTAGCATAGTACTGATCCCTGTTCCATTAGTACGACTGTATGAGTCTGTGTGGCTGAGACGTTGATCACTGTACGCCGTCTACAGCCGAAGACCATGCACTCACTCGTTCTCTCAGTCGGGCTGAATATTCAGTCCCTCACTGGTCATCAGTTTCAGTTGTAGGACGGCTTTGGTCCCCTCTTTCCATCCACTTAGCAGCTGCTATGGTATTGTTAAGTGGTTCCTAGGGTGTTATAGTATCCATGTTGGTTGCTGAAAATACACACATAGACCACCAAACAGACCCTCACTCATCATCCTAGACTAGTTGCCTAGACTTGGTCTCCTCATCAAAAAGGTATGAGCAGTGTGACTAGAGGAGGGGGTCCCCCCTGTGGCCCTGGTTCCTCCCAAGGTTTCATCCTGCATCTCTGAGGGACATTGTCCTGTACTGGTGCTGTTTGGCTCAGCACTACCTCACACACATTCTACCTCACACTAGAAGCCTACATGCTTGCATAAAACATCTGCGCACACACACACACACACACACACACACACACACACACACACACAAATATGTCTATTGGTTTGTCATTTAGTAGCAAGGAAAATAGACAAAAACAAAAGGAGTTTGTAAGGTGTTGCTTAGCAACCGCCTCTACATTTAAATATTGGGAGTATAAAAGCTTGATCAGTGAGACCTCATGAACATCACTGTCCTCCAGCCCAGAAAGCACATGCACACATCAGATCTGAAGTCAGTATCACTCTGCTGATGCTCTGACAATTACCCTCTGACAGCAACCAGGGTTAGACACCTACACTGTGTCCAAATATTTATTTATGGACACCCCGTCTAACTGCATTCAGCTCCTCAAAGCTGCAGCCATTACTGGCACAGATGTGCAAATGCACACACAGCTTGTCTCGTCCCTGTAGAGAAGTACTGCCAATAGAATAGGACTCTCTGGAGCAGATAAACAAACATGACCCTGTTGGCACCGTGTCTAGTACAAAGAACCATTGTTTTCTCTCTAGAACCTTTGAAGAACCTTTTTTTGAGGTGTATAAGGTGGTGTATCCGATCTGTAAGAGAGCATACGGTCAGCAGCAGTGAGATTCACACTTAGGACAAAGTTACTCATGTAATGTAAGAGGCGTGTGTCCACCCACCTGATTCAGAGGTCATCAACGCAACAACAGCTCACGCACCCTCGCGCATGATTCATCAGCCTCACAGAGCAGCACATGATCACATTTAGCTATACACATAGCTCACATATTTGCATGCCTGTGTGTGTGTGTGTGTGTGTGTGTGTGTCCATGTGAAATAAACTGTACTGAAAATTAAATCTTATGTTGTTTTGTTTTTACTGGGAAAGAGAACTTAAGAATGAAGACTCACTTCCTAATATCTGGCTCAGATTAAAGGAATATTGGGTCCATTTTTATTTGCTACTAAATATAAGCATAAACAAACAGGAGACAAAAATAACACAAACAAATGGACACAAAGGGTCCAAACATGACAGCAGTGAACAAATACAAATACACAGAGATGCAGAGACAGGGCTACCTATAGGGGCAGAGACTAGACACACCTGGAGAAGATAACGAGAGGGCAGGGCTGCAAAGGAGGAACAGGGCGGAGCTTAGACAAGACTGAACCATGTGCAGGAAAAACACTTTTCATACCTCGCTTTCTTTGCTCACTGTCTTCCAATTTCAGAATAAAGGCATTATAAACAACAAGCATGTCCTGATGGTGAACGTAGTGCCTGAAGCCATTGTACTGCGCCTTACACCATCTACAAACATCTCCTCATACAAACCCTGTGTGCATGTTGCTAAATATAAGGCCTGAATTCATAGTACCGTGCAGGAAAGCCTGCCAAGGACGCCAAGCAGCTCAGTGAAACACCATCAGCCTTCAGCCACAGCTGCCAGTGTGGGAGAATTCTGATCAGCGTCTGTGCCGAGAAAAAGCCTCTCGCTTCTCCCGTTCATTGTTACTAATTTGAGGGTGAAAATGAGCTCATCTGGTGTTTTCACTGCACTGAAGCTGAGAGATGCGTGGAATTGTATATTTGTTGTGCGGTTCAATAGTAGAAACTAAGCAAAACTAAATCCAGTCCACACTTCTTTTACATTATCAACCATAGAATTACCACCATCTCCTTCTTTCTCCTCTCTGTCTATCAGCTCCTCTGACCACACAGGAGAACGTTGTGGTTCTATAATCCACACTGTAGTTCATCTGTTTCTCTGCAGACTTTATTCTCCTCCTTTCACCCTGATCTTCAATGATCAGGACCCCACAGGACCACCACAGAGCAGGTATTATGTGGGTGGTGGGTCATTCTCAGCACTGCAGTCACACTGACATGGTGGTGGTGTGTTAGTGTGTGTTGCTGGTACGAGTAGAGTGTTTAAACACTGTGTCCACTCACTGTCCACTCTATAATCTAATAATCTATAATCTAATAATAGGAGCACTATTCTCCTTTATACAGCTTTAATATGATGCATATTTAAATGTATTCTGTTCTGATTGGCTGTCCTTTATTGTGGGTATTTCAAAAATCTAGGCTGTGACGTTTACCTGGAGTGTCCCCTGAATGGACAGATATACTGTTAGACAGATAAAGGTGTTACTTTATGACACCATAATATTAACGCATGCATAACAGGTCACTTTGTTGACGTACTAGATCAGACCCTTTAATAAACAAAATGTAAGGATATGAGATCACGAGCCCCCAAAACGGCTGTGCTGGTAACAGGTACTCGGTACTGGGCAGTTAGAACCAGTAGGGACTGAGACTCAAATATAATGATCATACATTATTGAAGGTTTATTACACGACACCGCTGATCTAGATGTGAAGGCAGCAGACTCTGACTGCTTTTCTCAGTGTTGACGCTGGAGGTTCCAGGTCTCGGCTCACTGCTTCATTTAATTAATGGTGAAAACAGCAGACCTCGTGTAAGGACAAGCGTAATTAACACTGTTTGGTAAACAGAATTTTCTATTAACGTGGGTTGCACCTCAGTAACACAACTCCCCAGGCCTCAGGCCCTAATCACTTACTAGTGTGTGTGTGTGTGTGTGTGTGTGTGTGTGTGTGTGTGTGTGTGTGTGTGTGTGTGTGTAGAGTCCTTTGGAAAGGAAGGCAACAGTGAAAGAACAATAAAATATTCTGAGTATTATGCAGTATGTTAGGCTTTCCCTGCTACTGCACACTGTCAACGTTACACACCCGCTCCACTCATACTAACTGCCTAATTTACAGTTAATTCATCTACCTTACACACCGCTTCCAATTACACACCGTTTACTTTACACACCGCCTAATCTTATACAATCGGGTCCACCCACACAATCATTAATTTACACACCCTCTACCTTACACACCATCTACCTTACACATTCCCACTCACACGCGCTCCAATTTACACACACCATCTACCTTACATGTCCACATCTACCTTACACACACCGCCTAATTCTACACACCATCTACCTTACACACCGCTCCAATTTACACACCGCCTACTTTACACACCGCCTAATTTACACACCTGGGCTCACCCTATACACCGCTCCACTACACCCTTCTACCTTACACACCATCTACCTTACACACATTCTACCTTACACTCCGTCTAATTTACACACCATCTACCTTACACACCATCTACCTTACACACCGTCTAATTTACACACCATCTACCTTACAATAATCGCCTATCTTGTACACTGTCTGTCTTTCTTCTCTCAAAACGAGGCTCTTCCCCTCCTCCCTTTCCTACCACTTTTCCTCTCCCCAGCCCTCCTCTCCTCCCTCCTCATTCACCCGCACTCAGGCTAATCACCTACACTGTGCTTGTCATCACCGACCTATTCAGCCTGAACTGGCCATGCCCCAGAAAGCACAGTCACATTTAGTCACCCTAAAGCAGCAGCACCTCAGTGCAGGGTCTCTATTGTGAGACGCCTTTTCAGCAGAGACCTGAACTCCAGCGCGGCGGTCACGGGCACGTTATGTTTACCGTGTCCTGCATGGGAGGACGTGCTTCGCTGAAGAAGAGCCTTATGAATAACATAACAGTATTGAGTAATGGGGTGGGGGTGGACTAGGAGACCAGTTTATGAGCTGACTCCATCCTCCATGCAGCATATACTGTTTGTAACATCACACACACTTCCTTTGTAGCATTTTGATACTGACTGTCTGACTGTGTCAACCAGTGGGGCGGTTTCATTTTCGTGTGCCAGGGTAGTTGAGGGTTGAGTGTGGGATAGTGGGGGGACATTCATTCATTTTCATTCATTTGATTAAAGGGGTCTACAATGGTGGTCAGTTTCGCTTTTAAATATCAGACCCATCATACCTGTATCTCCAGCTGTCAGACCTGCAGCTCCACCTGTCACACCTGCATCTCCACCCATCAGACCTGCATCTCCACCCATCAGACCTGCATCTCCAGCAATCAGACGTGCTTTTCCAGCCATCAGACCTGCATCTCCAGGCATCAGACCTGCATCTCCACACATCATACCTGCATCTCCAGCCACCAGACCTGCATCTCCACGCATCATACCTGCATCTCCAGCCACCAGACCTGCTTCTCCAGCCATCAGACCTGCATCTCCAGGCATCAGACCTGCATCGCCACCCATCAGACCTGCATCTCCACCCGTCAGACCTGTAGCTCCACCTGTCAGACCTGCAGATCCAATTTTATACATATTATAAATAAACCATTTTAAATGATAAATACAGGTTTTCAGACCTTAATTTACTTCCATTAAGCGATGACCTGTTCTCTAAAAAGCATTGTATTTTTATATTCTCTGATATAACCATGTCTAGAAGGTCGGGTAAAGAAGAGAAATCGGTAAACTGTGCAGGAATCTGATACTCCATGGCCAGCATCACATACCCCATTCTAGATGTTCTCTATCACACTTTGATAAAGTCACGAGTTTCATTCTTTTGACTCTACCATAAAGAAAATCTTTGTGCAACACTGCCCAGTGGAATGGTGCACCACCCTCTTGACCCAGCTACACCTTCCCGAAGGCTATTGGCAGTCATAAGGTTTTCATTTGCCTGACAGCACATTCTCTTGGAATGTTTTTGTCCAGAACTCCTCTTGACCTCCACAGTTCCCCTGAACTAACATTCCACACAAACTATAGCCAGTCCCAACCTTGTGGACCACAACTGGTTCATTTTTAGGTTGTAAACAGCTGCTACAAGGAATCAGTGGCTGCTGAGGGCAACAGTTGGACCTTCTCCTGAAGTTGTTGTGTTTTATATGTTGTAATGTTCAATGTTGCTTTAGAATGAACTGTTGATAAACAGGATTTTCATCCTCCAATCCGTTACTCCTTCTTTGTGTCTTTGTACAGTATATTAGTCCCTCATGTTCTCACGTCCTGTTTATCTCCTACATTGAGCTCCATTTTAAGCTCCCTTTCATTTTAGTCCTTTTCAACAAATCCTGTCACGCTCTGCCTGTTTTCATTATCTCAGATCATCCGTCTGAAGGTTTCTGCAGTGATTTTTCCAGATTTCTATATAAATAAAAAGTCAGTCAGAGCTGTTTACAGTAAAGCTGTTGGAAATATGAACCTGGATGATGATACGTTCAACACAAATACGGTCGCTGTCCAATGAAAAACACGTATCTCCAAATCCGTGAAAACAAAAACGTTCTTAACATTGAATGGAAGTAAAAGGTCACTAAATTTATATCATATTAATCAGTTCATCCAGTTATATTTCAGTTATATTTCAGTTATATTTCAGTTATATTTCAGTTACTCAGCAGTGAATAAGGCCCACACATGTCTCTAAGCACTCCTTGCAACATCAAGGCATACCCCTGATGAGACATCAGATGGAGTCCTGGGGGATGTCTTCCCAGACCTAGATCAGGGCATCAGCCCAGAGGTTCTCAAATGGATTTAGGTTTGGGGAACATGCAGGCCAATTAGTAGGGCTCTGGCAGTGCTCCTCCTGTTCTTCCTTACACAAGGAGCATAAACCGGTCCTGGTTTTGGGTTGATGTCCTCCTACAGCCCTGTCCTGCTCTCCTCGTGTAACAGCCTGTGTGCTGGTATTTCCTCCATGTCCAGGGAGTCACAGAAAACCTTCTTGCAACAGCAGGTATGGATGTGCCATCCTGGAGGAGGTGGACTACCTCTGCCACCTGAATGGGCTGCAGATACCACCACATGGTACAAAACTAGAGAAAAACCTGTGAGGAAGGGTAAGGAGGGAGTGGCCGTCACCTGCACAGACGTTCATATTTTGGGGGTTGTCTTGATGTTGCCTCTCTGGTGCTGACATCACTATCATTTGCACCAAAGCAGGTGAACTGGGTTCACCTTCCAGTTTCCTTCCAGAGTGCGGAGCAGTTTGGAGGTTACCTCCAGGCCGCAGCTCCCTGAAAAATCGAGAAAGACACTTTCATTGGACAGCTGAAATGCGTACCATCAAGGACTACCAGTGATCCACCATGTAACTTCACAAGATGTTGTATGTAATGTGGAAGACAGTAAAGCAGTGACGAATCTGAAAAAGGAGGGTTTCTTTGGGGACAACTTGGTCTTTCAACACCTCTTTGTCATGAATGGATGGATGTTGTGAAAATATATCGGATCTCAAATGAACAAAAGCAAATTGTTTGTCAAACTAATGAAAGACATCTTCGCATTTTAATATAACGATTTTAATATATTTCAATATGTTAATGATATGTCTTGATGCAGCTGAACATGTAGAAATATGAAGTAATGAACCTGCAATCTAATCTGCTGCAGTCGTGCCTCTTACAGCGATATAATCCAGTAGAAACGTTTCTGTCAGGATGGTCAGACCATCATTTCCTACTTTTCTTTACACCATAATTGCATTTCCCTAATTGCTCCTGTGTGAGCGGCCAGAATGGGAATAGGCCAGTCCGTCACTTTAAAGGGTGATTTAATGATCTGGGAAGAGCTTGGGTCCTACGTTTCTCCCACAGTCCCAAAACGAACGCTTTGCCAAATTGTGTCTTAAAACTCTGCAGTGAACAGTAAAGACGCTTAATTCGTTAATCAAGAAAGATTATAGAGTCCATCTGTTCGCTCTCAGCCCACGATAACACGGACTCTTTTAGAGTCGTTTTAACATTAACAACAAGGCGGGATTGTATAGAGTCTGTACGGAACCACGCAGCAGAGCAGACTGCGGTGTCTGGCTTCGGTGTTTAATATATTTTACATCGGTTTGAAAGACTGAGCTTATAAAAACAGATTGATCTACAGATTTATTGATCTACGCATACAGAAGGAATAGTTCTGGAGATGAGACCGACCACTGCGTAGTATCAGTGTCTTCAAGACGAGATCTTGAGACGGCAGCAAAGCGTCGTCCTGTTGGAACAGAGCACCGGAGTGTGTGTTCAGAAAAGGTAGAACCACGGGTTGCAGAACCTCATTAACGTGCCGTTGGTCTGTTATAGTGTCTGATGAAGACGAAAGGTCATCTGGCATCGTATGAAACTGCACCCACACCATCACACCGGACCTTCTGGACGTGTGACAACAAATCCTTGATCTTGGACCTGACCACCATGCTTCCATACATGGGTGTGTTGGTCGTCTCCACCGAGACGTCACTGAAGATGACCTGCTGCCATACTGAGTGTGGTAGGACACCATTGCAGTCGGGTGATTTCTCCAGGATGATTGTATGCATGAGTTCGGTTTGAGTAAGAGTTGCGTGAATGAGGAGAAAGAGGAGTCAAGAAGAGGTCAGGCGAAGTGAACGCTTCTCTGCAGCCTGGCTTTTGTGTGTCAGGCAAATTGGATAGAGGTCACACTGACTCAGCAGAGAGAACAGGCAATTTTACAATTACGTTTACCAACTAACAAGCTCATTCTCTACCCCTCTGTGGCCTCCAATCTTCTGTCCCAGCATGCTGCACACACAAAAGATTACACAACGGTTCGCTGCTTTCTCAGAAAGCAAGACGGACTTTCCAGTCAATTCTGACTCTTCTCTCTCTCTCTCTCTATTCATGTTCATCCTTCAATCCCGTTACTCCTTCTTTGTGTCTTCATACAGTATTTTAGTCCCTCATCTTCTCACATCCTGTTTGCCTCCTACATTTCTAAGCACCATGTTAAGCTCCCTTTCTCGGTGTAGATATTACTTCATCATGTCCCCGTTATTTTCTCCATTAGTGTAATTTTGAGTCATTTCACAACATTTTTATGTAATATTGAATGTAGAACAGCGTCAGCACTGAAAGAGAAAGTTTCCTTAGTGGCTCTCAGGGGTCACCAACCCTGCTCCTGAAGAGGGTTCCTGCAGGTTTCAACCTAAAATGAACACACCCATTCAGCCAAACAAGAACCTCAGAAGGCAGTAATTAGTGGGATCAGTTGGGGTGGATTAGGGTTGGATCTCATGTCTGCAGGAAGGTAGTTCTCCAGGAGCAGGGTTGGTGACCCCTGAAGTATAGTGTGACATTCTGGTGGTAGCTTATGGATCTCACTGAATGGCTGTCTGAAACAGACTTAATGCTTGTGCTTGTCTTCACCCTCCTGGTGTCGGGAGCATTGTATGTGATGGGATGAGAGTTGAGCTGAATCTTATAAGTCTCAATGTGGGTCATGCGACAAGACAATGACCCAAAGCACAAGTCATTCTACCAAAGAATGTTTAAAGAAGAATAAAGTTAATGTTTTGGAATGATCCAGTCAAAGTCCTGTCCTTAATCTTCCGAAAACAGGACTAACGACATTCATTATCCCATTCATTAATTAAGAGGCCAGATATTACTGTAGGTGGCTATAATATGTGGCACAGTATTGAACACAGTAGCATGTAAACTCAGATACTATCATTTCCACACACAATGTTAGTCATCTTTAATAATAATAATAATAATAATAAAAATAACAATAATAATAATAATAATAATAATAATTATTATTATTATTATAATTATTATTATTACTATTATTATTAAATCAGATGACCACTGTTGATTGGATAAATAATCATTTAACTACAGAATAAAGACACTAAAATCAGAAACCTGTTTTATGCCCCCTGGTGGATTATCTGTGCACTGCATGCACTAGAAATATTTTAGACATTTCATGTTTTAGATTTAAAAACAAAACTGTTCTGTGTTTTAGGAAAACAAATGCTGTGTACAGAGAATTTCTGATGCATCAACTGTAATATAAAATAAAAGTCATACCTGCAGATAAACCTTGGATAAATTATTTTACATAAAAGTTTAGTAAGTTCACATAAATACCTTAAAACTTGATTATTTGATGCTTCGGGCTTTGAAGGGTTAACCACTTACATGATCTAACCCCTGATAGCAGCAGGATAGTGGCCCACTGTTGGCCTGCTGGTGGCAAAGCTGGGGATCCGCTGGAGTTCAGTTCAGTGTTTAAAAAAAAGCTGCATGTTTTCCACTTACAGTCGCATTCATCATTCATTTTTTCATTATATGTCCTCAAAAACTCTTGTAAGCAGGAGAATAATCTGGTCAGAAAGTAGACCGCAGGACATTTTCCAGCCTTACCTCCAGATTAACCCGTTTCTGCTGCCTTGGTGACGACGATGTCCAACTTCAACAGACTCCTCAGTGGGTGCTTCGCTGAGCAGGGTGAATCTCAGCCGAACTGAAGAGAAGAAGCTGAAATGTAGCTTATTTTGCAGAACGTAGAGAGCAGGACTGCCCTGCGTACGAGGGGAATTATCTGTGTGTCTGACTGTCAGGAGAGATGAAAAACTGGATGGTAATTTTCCAGAAGGGCTATTGCAAATGAATACCAAGCAGCATAGCCTGAAAGAGGGAAAGAGAGAGTGGGGGATGAAAGAGTGAAAGGACTGAAGAGAAGCTGGGGAAATGAAGATGTATGAAACTGCTTCCACAGTCTGAAGGTGCTGCAGTGTGAAGGAGATGCTGGTAAAACCTCTCGAGGCCACAGAACAGAAAATGACAAGAACATACACATTATTCCTGAAAGCTCTGGACATCTGATGGGGCTTTTCACTTGCAGATCGGTGGACAATCAGGTCTGGAAACGCATTCAGAATATGGATGCATCTGGAAAATAATAGGTTTGATCTTCATGTTCCTTTAAGAGCAGATCCGTAAAGCTGAAGAACCAGGAGTGCAGTTTTTGAAAAGGTTTCAGGCTGATTGACATCCGAGTGGAAAAGTTGATTGTAGGGTTTGGAGATCCAGAGATGGCTGAGATGGCTACACGGGAAAATGAAAAGACCTGAAAAGAATGAATGAATATTGATAAAAAGCAAAATTATGAGTCAAAGAGATCTTCTGTCCTCAGACTCTAGTCTACTCTGGCCTACCTCTCATAATCTTGTCAAAGAGCACCATCTGTGGGCGAGATGAGAACAACACAGTTCAGTACAATGCAGTCAGAATCTCCTCAAACTGTGGACAACCTCGGGAATGCTTCACAGCCCACTGGTTGACAAACCCTGATATACATTAGAAAACAGGTATCAGTACAATGTGGGACGATTCCGGAGAACATTAGTGAAGTAACCCTGTTCCACATTATGCTGCCTAATGTTTTACAAGCAGGTTGTCTTCTAATTGGTCCAACTTGTGCTGGTACAAGTGGATCAGACACAGCAGTGCCGCTATTTAAACATGTTGTCCATTTATTTGGACACACCACTGCATTCAGTTCTTTCTTCTGTGTGCAACTCTTTTATACGTTGTGTTCTGGAGCTTCATCCAATACCTTTCAGATGAGCTGGAATGGAGTTTGTGATCCAGAACTAGGATTAGTCATCCAACACCAGTGTCTCACATTACTTAAGCTCACGTGGCTGCAGTCGAAACTTCACAGTAAGCTTCAGAAGGACCAAGCAGGCCTGTAGAACATTTACGCATTCAGGATGTTCTAAAGACGTTCTGCTTCCAGCCCTTCCTTAACCCAGCCTACAACACAACCCTCTATGATTCAACCGCAAATGAACGTCTGGGTATTCATTCCTTCCTTCCTCTTGTATAGTGCTTTTAAAGACACCTGAGACACTTCACACATACTCTCTACTGGAACTGTCCACTCGGAGGACTGCATCGAGCACTAGAGTGGACACCAGGAAGGACAGTCCCTATCCATACAGACATACACTCACACACTTCACAGCCTAGAGTAGCCACTTCACCTGAGGAAACCCTCAACCTACTGCGCTGCCCGTTCCTTTCCTTCTGCATAAAGCTGAACGCAGACAATTCCAGAATCAAGGTGTGATGGTTGACATCGTTTGGAATAAATAGTTTATTCTGACCAGAAAAATAGACAGTAATATTTATACACTGTACAAGAATTCTTTAGATACGGAACGTTTTCAACAGACTCAGTCACTGAACATTCAATGGTCATCATAAACAGAATGCAATACAAAATTTTCAGACAATGAAAATAGATGAGACATTTCAATGCTGGACTTTTCCTAGAATGTAAACATCAACGACAAAATACATTCATAATCAGATGTAGATATAACTATCGTCGTACAGTTCCAGATACAACGGGCTCCATCACACCTTTTCAGCCGTTTTGCACCAATTGCACTTGTTTTAACGAAAGCACCTGAAGTTCGCTCCTGTCCTGCCTTTCCGGAGCTCCTTTCATCTCACTGAACATGTCCAATCACAGCACGGCGCATCGGTCAGTGATGCAAAGTTTGACTCCAGCCTTCAAAAAACACCAAGGACATCCTGTACATCGAGGATGAAAAGCAGCATGTTCCAACAGGTTGGCGTTCAACCCACAAAATCGATATCCACCCTGTGCACACACGCAGGAACCGTCCCATCCAGGCACAGTTTGACTGAGTGAAAGTTGGGTTGTTTTATATCTTCTCCCATAATTAAGCTCAGAAGAGACATAAGGTGTTCACACAGTCTAGTTCAGGAGGTTCTCCACTAATCCAGCTTATCCACGGTCAGTTGGGTTGGTTTTCATGAGAGGAATGAGCTTCAAGAGAAAAAATAAGGAGAGCTGATCCTGTTTCCACTTCAGCAGCATTTGGCAGAAGTTCACCAAAAACATAGTGTCTTCTATTGTTTACTATACAACATCACAGCTGGAGGGCACTGTCCTCCACTTGTTCTCTGAGCAGTTCAGTCTCTGCAATCTGGAACTGGGGCAGATAAAGCGGAATGCTTGTCTGGGATGTGGAGCTGGAATCACTGGTACCAGAGCACTTGCCTTCCGACTCTGGACTGGAATCTACACGTAACACGGTCTCGTCTACGTCTGCTTCATCTCCCTGAAAATCCTCTTCTCCCTCCTCATTCAATCCTAAGTAATAGAGTTCTTTGGCCATCCGACTGCGCTCCGAAGCTTCATCCTCTTGCTCGGATGATTCCGAAAATTCTTCCACCGAGTTGTAAGAGGAGGAGTTTCGTGGATTGGTGCCATCAGAGCACGATGGGTTCTCCAGCTCCCACAGGCCTCCAGGAAAGGAGCCAGAGATTTCAGAGTTGTTGGCAGAAAAGTTGCCCTCGTCACTGGAGCTGCTCAGACTCTCCTGCTGCTTTCTGAGGAGCACAGGCTGGTCAAACACCAAAACAGTGGAGTATGTTACAGATGACTGGCCAGATGTTTCTGGAGTTGCAGTTACAGTGGAGATGTCGAGAGAAAGGGGCTCTGAAGAGCCTTCTGTTGTAGCTGGATTGGTGTTCTTGCCTTCTACATCTAGAGAACAGTGGAGGAGGGACTGCTTCTCTTGGTCTTTCTCCAGAGTGTGGAGACAAGGTTTATCAACTATCTCCACTTCACAGACGCTTTCGGACACCAGCAGAAGTGGGCAAGCAGTGAGGCCTTCTGGATGTCCAAACAGGTTTTCTGTGTTCTCCAACTGCAGGACGAATATAGGAAAAATCTATCAGCATGGATTAAAACAAACATCTTCTTAAGGACTGCATTTTACCAAGTTAACCTGGCAATATTAGGCTTTCAGTGGTGTCTCTGAACCATTCTTCTTTAACGAGCTTCTGATTGGGTATTTTAATTAAATAAGGCCACCACTAGAGGGCAGACCAGAGAACACATCGACGTAATATAAATAATAATAAATAATACTGATCTAATACTGATTTGAAGCTGTTAGGTGCCTGCACTGCCCCCTGGCATTGTTGTGTGTACTACATGTTACGTATCGCATTCATTTCTGAGGACGTGCACAACTGATACACCAAGTGGACACAGGACGCATGAGCACAGTTGACAGCGAGAATTTGTCTCCAGAGCTCAACTGCTCCAGAGCATGATGCTACCACCACTGTGCTTAACAGCTCTGCTGTTCTCTGGGTCGATTGGTTTACCTTTACGTCTCCAAACAACTCTGTCTCATCTGACCATAAAACTCTGAAGGATGACGTCTCTGGACCAGGGGACAGAATTAGTTGAACAGTGTCAACAGATCACTGAAAGCCTAATTTTGTCGTGACGTATAAACGATCGATTGGGCTGAATTCAAATAAACTTTTCGGGAAAGCACGTCTGACCGTTTTAAAATCCATCCCTTTGGCCCAAGAGCAATGGTTGGGATTTGGGACATCTTTCCACATCAGCTTCTTGATTCTGAAAACGAAAGAGACGTTTTGTAAAGTTCAGACAGAAATGAATTCAAACTCTATTTATATTCAATTTATGTTGTTGTTTTTATGTCTGTGCATCTGTTACACCACTACGAGGGACTGTACTCAGTTTTGCAGTCACCGTTACACCTGTAGAATGTGATGTGACCATAAACCTGACTTGATTTCGCTATTTAAACAATTTCTTTCTGGAAAAATAGAACAGAGACAGAAAACGTCCTAATGAGGCAGGTGGGCACACTCTGCAGCTCCAACCTGAGACACTAATTATGCACTCTAGGGGCTCTAGGTCTGAAACGGTAACATGAATTATGTAAATCAGCTGCTGCTTACACACACGAATGAACAACAGCCTGCATAAGCACAATCACACACGGAGAAATGGACCTTTACTCGATGGATAAACAACAGCAGAGTCTGCATTTATATCTCTAATCAATGGCCAGGTTCTCGGTCAGGCCACTGCATATTAGTGGACTTTATGTGACTCGGTAAACAGGATGAAGGTCATTTGGAACTCTACAACAGAACAGGTGATACGGGAGAATTATCCTAAATGGTGCACATGAAGTAAAACCACCTAACTGGGGAAGTAATGGACCCAGTAATCACATGCATTTTAAAATGATGGGTAAATGTCACAACGAGCTGGCCCTTGAGTAAGACGCTCAGTCCGCATGCTGTGTCCTGTACTGTCCAATGCTCGTTTCCTCTTCTGCTTCATGGTCAGTGAAGCCACTTCTGTCACATATAATATTTCATCCTGTGAGCCACTAATGTGTGTGGACAGAATCAATAACAATTATCTGATAACTGCTCAGAACATCAACCTTTAACACTTCATCAGTATTGAGACTGATAATCCAGTTCATGCTTTATAGATGTGAACACCAAAAGCAGGACAGTCTCAATGGTCAAGCTACGTATCACAATATTAAAATCCTGAACACAGAGGTCACTGAGTTTCAACCAGTGGTGCAGCTCGAGTTTGGACATTTGATCTTCACTGTAACTGCATTGAGAGATGGAGGGAATGATTAGAATTCATTTTATTCTGAGGATAAAGTTCAGACCCCTCTGTCCTCATATCTGTATCTCCTCCTCTGGCTGAAATAATGTCAGTGAGATGTTTCTAGAACCGCCTACCGTCTCTGACATCGACTGGAAGAACGACATTCCCACTCCTCCATGCGGAATTCTTTCAGCTCTGTGATGTTTCAGCGTCAGTCTTTGTACAGACGCTCTTCCGTTCTCCTCAAACCCCCTCTGATACCATAAAGATCTCATAGTGGTTTCTATGATGGAGAGATCTCCACACCCTGCTGCAGCAGAGCAGCTCCAAACCATCACACTTCCACCACCATGTTCACAGCTGCTATGAGTTTCTTCTGCTCAGATGATGTGTTTGGTTTGTGTCAAACATGTCTTCTGTTACTGAGCCCAAATAATTCAACTTTGAAATCATCTGTCCAAAGCACATTGTTCCAGAAGTTCTGCTCTTTGTCTAGATGTTCTCTGGAGATCTTTTGCTGTGGTGAGAGATGCCTGCAGGTCCTTGATGAACGTTTTAGGATCGTTGGATCTTCTTTGCTCATCTTGTAATTGATGTTCTGGACAGTGGAACGTCTGATTTCTAATTGTTCTGAGATCTTTTTAAATCCCTTCTCAGACTCATCTGCATCTACAACCTTCTTTCTGAAGGCCTCAGAGAGCTCTTTAGATCTGGCCATGATGATCCCACTCACTTCAACAATCAAGAGCAAACCAAACTAATGTCTGAGGTTTAAATAAGACTCCTTCAACGTCCTCTCTAATTCAGTCTTTTTCAAATAACTATATTTGACATTTGTTCAATGCTCTCGATTCTGGTTTGATATACATTAGAAAAGTCTTTCTTACTGGTTTTGTGAGATGAATAATGTGACGAACAGCACAACAGAGAGGAAGGCGATGATCACGAGGAGCATGTAGGCTGCAGGGTCACTCCGAGCAGCTGAAAAACAATGCACAGGTTAAAAAAGTCTTCAGTGTCTTTATTTTGATCTTCTATGTTACATGAAAGAGCTGAAACCTGGTTGAATTCATTTTACCTCCAATGAAGAACAAAAGTACTATATTTTACATGAATAGAAATCTGTGAATTGTTGAACCTGTGATGACTTATCCATCAGCTCCTCTGATCACACAGGAGCTCTTTGTGGTTCTATATTTCAGACTGTAGTTCATCTGTTTCTCTGCAGACCTTATTCTCCTCCTTTCACCCTGATCTTCAATGATCAGGACCCCACAGGACCATCACAGAGCAAATACTCAGGCTTACCAGTGCATGTCGCTGGTTCTCCCTCACCATCCACAAACACCGGATACAGTCGGAACTCCTCTGATCCATAGAAATGTCCTACGTAAAGCGTCACAATGAGAGAGACACGATGAGAGAGACACTCCATGCATTTGCTTTGAGTCTAGTTTAAGCCTGGGTGCTTGAAAGTTTGTGAGACCTTCATAATTTCCTATATTTCTAAGACATAAAGGTTACAAACGTACGGCAAAGCTGAACGTCCTTAGTTGTGGAGGGGACTCTGAGCCACTCCAATCTACCGGCGCCCTGTCCAGGGTCCCCATTCATCTCGAACCACTCAATGACGAAAGAGGCGGGCGAAGGCTGGTCGGACAGCAAGGTCCAGGACAGGGACACGCAGGTAGCGTTGGCTGCAGCACGGAAGGAACGTACACACTGTCCTAAAGATAGGGAAAATGAGCATCCTGAGCTTGATTACTGGACAGACCTCATCATCTCAAGACAGGGGTCTGTTACCATAACAACTGGGCCTGGACTATTACAGCATCCTATTCTTTGACACTGTGAAGTACATTATCAAAAGCTATGTCTATTAACTGCAACCAAAGCCATTACAGTGTTCCATAAGCTAATAGACCAGCCTCGGCATCAAAACAAGAAACAGCTTCCATCAAAGCAATTATCCACAAATTAAAACAGCTAATGGGGATCTGAAATAGAGGGACAGGAGAACGGAGAACAGAGCACAACGGGAACAGGCAGCAGTTTAACAGTTAGAGACTCCAACTCCTGATACGCATCATAGACGGTAACCTCCACCAGCCTGGTGGTTCGGGAACCAGCCTTGTGACTGGAAGGTCGCTGGTTTGAATCCCTGGACTGGCAGGACATGATTGAAGTGTCCTTGAGTAAAGCTGCTCCCTGGGCACTGAGGACAGGGCTGCCCACCGCTCCGGGCACGTGTGTTCACTGCCCCCTGGTGTGTGAATTCACTGGTGTGAGGACGGGTTAAGTGCAGAGGTCTAATTCCCATGTGCACAACACAGTGGGTCAAATTACCATAATTACTTACTCATGTTGCCCCCTGTCCCCCCGTCCCCCGTCCCCCCACAGTGACAGTAGTGTAGTGTTACAGCAGGAATGCTGGGAGCGTGTTAACTCACGTTTAGGCAGACGCGACAGAGTCATGTTGCTATTCTTGGCTGAAGAGCCCAAAGTATTGCGAGACATGACCGTGATGGTATGGACTTCCTCTTTCCACTGGAATGTGTAAAATGAGCCAACAGCTACATCATCAGACCACAGCGCACCCCCTGACGCCTGACGCACAACAACAAGCCCCTGCACACAGCTGGCGGGATCCTCTGCTGGGACTGGCTGGAAAACATACAGGAACAACCTTCAGTTTAGCTACGAATAAAATAAATTTATATGAAAACATAAACAAGTTATAAGAATGGTTGAAGAAAGACGTCTGAGGAGATGGTGTAGGCATGCAGTTCACACAGTGGTGAGAGCTGGTCATGAAGTTCAGTCGCTCGTCATTACTAGACTTGAGTCCTGCAGATCCCTTCTATCTGACCTTCCTATACTTCCGTAAGACCTTTCAACTGATCCAGGATGCAGCCGCATGGCTCGTCTTCAATGTTCCAGAACATCAGAATCAGAACCTACAGAACCTACTTGATGGCAACGGTCAAAACCTGATCTGTACCAAGAGCCGTTCAAGCATCAGGTACAGCTCAGCTTGACCCACCGTCCCTCAAGAGGCAGGAAGACGTCCATCCAGACTGTTCTGTTCTGGAACCAAAGTTGGGGAACGAACGTCCCCTGGGGGTCCGATCAGCAAAGTCACGTCTTCAAACACAGACTGAAGACCATCTCTTTCAAGAGAAGATAACTCACTCTCAGGTAAGGCTTACGCATTGTTGCTACAACGTTCAGGTTTGAGAGGATCACAGCCTCAAAAGACCTCGATGAGACAATAAGTAAATAATACCTTGAACAGCAGAGTTACATTAGAGTGGTTCTTCGCACTGTCCTCTTGTATAACTCGCCAGAAATCTGGACCCATCGCAGGAGCTGAAACCACATGATGGTCAAATCTCGTTAATAACAACCAATAAACACATTTAATTTATTAAATGAAAATGTCAAATGGAGTTAAACTGAAAACAAAATCTCAATAATTTTAGCAATAAAATAAGTAAATTCAGAGAAATCATAAAAACAGGCTATAATAATATAACATTAAATTAATAATCATTTAAAATGTTAATAGACAGTTAGTTCACTAGCAAGTACATCTGTAATTAATAGTATAACATAATACTATTAATCAAATTAGTATGCAAAGCATTTATGAATGAAATTGTTTTTTTTTCAACTTTAACTTTTAAATTTAATTATATAGCAAGCAACAACACAATCATCACGCCTGTATTCAGCTGAAAATTCAGTCAAACGCCCAGAAAAAGACTTCATTTCAGATCTAAATAGAGAATTTAAATTTGTGCAGAAATTTGCAGCTTTTTTGATAAATTGTTTCTTTTTTTGGTTTGTATAAACTATATTAAATTATAACACTATCAATCTAGTGTTTTTGAGCTAAAAATGCAATAATTCTGATGGGTTTTTGAGAGTCAATACAGTTTTGTTAAATGTAATATCGTGATACACAAGTGTACTGATATTTCCTTACATCCCTAAGAAATACACAGGGGTTGGACAATGAAACTGAAACACCTGGTTTTAGATCCTTTAGATCACAGTAATTGATTATTATGGTGAACTAGGGCCTCCTTTTGCAGCCAATACAGCGTCGGTTCGTCTTGGGAAGGACATTTTTTGGACACCATCCGGGTTAGCACCCCAACGTCCCTTTCAGACAGCGTCCTCTTGCGTCCACAGTTAATCCTGTTGGATGTGGTTGGACCTTCTTGATGGTGCTGACGTTACCCTGGATACCGTGGCTCTTGATACATCACAAACACTTGCTGTCTTGGTCACAGATGCGCCAGCAAGACGTGCACCAACAATGTGTCCTCTTTTGAATTCTGGTATGTCCCCCATAATGTTGTGTTCATTGCAGTATTTTGAGCAGAACTGTGCTCTTACCTGCTAATTGAACCTTCACACTCTGCTCTTACTGGTGCAATTAATGAAGATTGGTCACCAGGCTGCTCCAATTTAACCATGAAACCTCCCACTACAATGACAGTGTTTCAGTTTCATTGTCCAACCCCTGTATAACACAAATGCTTTATAATACATATGTGTAAAATACCCGTTTGTTCACAGATGAGAAACGTACCTTTACTGCTGAAAATCGAGGAAATATGAGTCTCACTCCAGTCGCTCCAGTAGCCAGAGCCAACCGACCTTCTGCAGCGCACCTGAATCTTATACTGAAGACATGAATCCTGTACCAGAACCGCATCCCATCTCTCAAATATAGGCCCAACAACCTGTAAAGGATAAATACACAAATCTGTAAACACAACAGTAACTTGCGGAGCAAACGCTGAACTGAAAACTCTCCCCGAAGCATTTCCTTCGTAATTATAGCAGAAATAAATTGAATCAAAGGTTAAGTGGACACGGACGGTTTCCTTTTAGTCGATAAAAAGTTCAGATACTGGTAAAGGTCCAACCACAGCGCGTCTCCTACGAACCTCTTGAGGACTACACGCACTCAGACAGCTGAGACCTCAGATTGGAGACGTTTCTGCATACCTTCCACTGCAGATCTGCCATTCCTCGGAGAGGAACATAGCGCAGCTCATACTGGAGATCATACGCAGGCAAGTGGGGACGCTTCCAACTCGCCCTCAGCGTACGGTTGGGTAAAGTGACTGCTTCCAGATCCGAGGGTGAGGGTGGTTTCACTGAAGGGAAGAGTTTTCGATTTCAGGACGTTTTGAATGAGACTTTTTCAGTTTAAGAACTGCTACTACAGGTTAGTTTAACTTACCGTGGTCATAAGGATCTACAAAGACGGGAAATGACCTCACTTTGCCATGTCCTCCCTCCACCTCTAGCCATAGCTCGTAACAGGAGAACAGGCTCAAGTCTTTCAAGGTGCATTCCCGAAAGTCTCCCACTCCGTCTGGGCACTCCTCCTGCACTGGAGTCGCTTCACCGGGACGAAGGTCCTCACACATCCTGTTATATTTTCTAAAACAGAAGCACAAGAACACCATTATTCATTCTTCCACTCATAATCACAGAGGTAATCATCTGAAGAGGGCACGAACATACCTGTATAGGAATCTGACCACTGCCCAAGCGCTCTTATTCCATTTGCAGGTCATGTAATCAGTTCTTGAGTGTTGGTCAGTCTGACAGGTAATATTTGCATGAAAATGTCCTGAAAGTAAGCAAACAAGAACTTCAATTCTGCATATTTCCCCTTTAGTGAAAAACAAGCCTCGACTTTATCAGCTCTGATTCAATGGCGAACAGATGCCTGTGCCGACAGCATATCCACAATATCCAATATCAAACAGAAATCAATATTAATATTAATACAATCTCATAAGAATTATTAATAGGACATAAACGGTATGTACCACAATGTACCACAAAGTCTCTCACCTTCTGTGTAGACCTTGGCGTAGGCAATGCTGCATTTATATCTGTCCCCCCATGGGTGACAGCACATCAGAGTATCAAACCCCGGCTCCTTTGACTTAACAGTGACCGCACTGACCCGCTCATTGACCACTCTGTACTGGATCACCTCCTGGCCGTTCAGCATCCACACTGCTCTGCTGGCGGTCCAGCTGTGGTTGTGAAACACTCCGTATACAGTCACCTCTGCGTTCGGCTGGGTGAAGACTTCAGCGGGGATGTAGCTCACTGCTGAGGAGTGGAAACAGAAGAAGAAAGGTTGGACAGGTTGGACACATTGTGTCCAGGCTAAAGAACACCTAGAACACCTCCCATGAAGACCAAACTGGTTTGGTCTCTTTCTGATGGTAGATGCTGCACATTGACATCTTGTGAATCTGCTCTTGGGCTGAACTTGTAGGACACTCTGATCTGATCATGTGGTCAGTTGTTCTAAAATGATGTTCTGGACAGTGGAACGGCTGACTTCCAACTGTTCTGAGATCTTTTTAAATCCCTTCTCAGACTCATCTGCATCTACAACCTTCTTTCTGAAGACCTCAGAGAGATCTTTGGATCTGACCATGATGATCTCACTCAGGTTTAAATAAGACAGGCTTCTTCACATGACTGCATGATATCTATACCTCCTTTAAGTGTCTTATCCACTGTATGGATGTTCTCCTAAGTTACAGAGAAACTCTAACAGAGCCTGAGCCAGAAAAACACACCTAAACTGACCATGGAAAGGAGGAAACGAAGAGAGGAGAACGAGAAAGTTAAATGAGGCTGAAGCTGCTATTTCAGCCGGGAGCAACCTCTTATTTTGTGCTGCTCAGTTAGTTTACTCTCGTGCTGCTTGGCAGCATCAGTGTGCCGCGGTGTTTACCCTCGTCTTCCTCTGAGCACACACGCTGAAGCTCCATTCAGGTTTCCATAGCAATTAAACCCAACAAGCGTTTGACAAAAGAGCTATAATCCCATCCTCTGCTCAACAAGAACGGAGAACCCGTTCATACTGATAGTTTACAGCAGAACATTGCACAGCATAACTGCTTACACGATAAATCATATCTTTATTACATAAAATAAACCTCTAAATAGAATTTCTGCATTTATCCAAAGTAAAGTGTCACTGAAACGCATTTCTCTGAACAGCACTCGCCACAGGTCTGATCAAGAACTGGTTTGGGACCTGTCTTTTTCACACACTAGGGGACGGCAGTGAGCACACGTGCCCGGAGCGGTGGGCAGCCCGATCCACGGTGCCCGGGGAGCAGCTGGGGGGTTAAGTGTTTTGCTCAAGGGCACTTCAGTCACGTCCTACCAGTTCAGAGAATTGAACCGACAACCTTCCAGTCACGAGGCTGGAATATGGTGGTATCTATAGTCCCCGCCCCCTCACTTTTCTGGGACTAGATCAGTGGTCTGCAGTAAAACTCCCCGTTGTGTCCCGGTGGTTTACGTCTCCTAAAGGTTCTAAATGAAGTGCCTAATCTCTCTATTTATGCATTCAAACTAAGTGAACATTCAGGCATAATGGAATAATCTGTCATTCAGGGATCCTGAGTCAGAGTTTGCTCCGTGTCTCTGAGAGCTTTAATTACCAAGACCCTCCATAAACATGTCTTACTACACATGGATGACTCAGAGACAACACTTAGTCCATTCGTTGGATGTTATGGTCTGTACAGATAAGCAGCCCTTCGGAGATTCGGAACAGCCTGGGTGTTGATTTAGTTCACAATGCTTTCGCTGTGAAAAACTACCACGTCAGACAATATGCATTAATATTCACTTCCTGAAAGTCAGAATATTCCCATTAGTTACTCATTGAAGCTGAAAAGCCCAACGCAGAGCTCAATAAAGACGATATGGACGAATAATAACGTGGCAAACACAAATTCGCCATTTGGAATTCTGTCCGCTCTATGAGACACTCCTACCGAGTGTCTCCACCTTGTAGATGTAAAGTCAGAGACAGAAGCTCATCTGTTTCTGCACAGTTTGTGTTGGTCGTCCTCTAGTCCTTCATCAGTGCTCACAGGACGCTGTCCACAGGACGCTGCCCAAAGGATGCTGCCCACAGGACGCTGTCGGCTGAACGTTTCTGGTTGGTGGACTGTTCTCGGTCCAGCAGTGACACTGAGGGGTTTAAACACTCCAGCAGCACTGCTGCGTCTGATCCACTCGTACCTGTTAATTGGCAGGTTTAGTAGCTATGTTAGAGCTGAGGAATCTGCAGGAATCTGGAACTGAAGGACCAGGATTTCCTACAGCTGATCTATCAGTTAACTTGGTCATAGTTCTCTTACCATCAAGTGTGAGATAGAGAGGCTGGCTCCAGTTACTCCAGTACTGCCGGTGCTGGGGGCTCTGACAGCGCACCTGCACTGTGTACCTGAGCCCAGAACTGAGCTCCCTCAGAGACACCCAGGGATGCTGTACCTTGAGCACCTAGCAGACACAATATATACACATTCAATTATCTACACGAGCACAATGGAGTATAACCTGAGTTCCTAATGGAACCTGGACCAACAGTGAGGGATGTTTTCATAGTTTAAAGTATCTTTGTTTACCTAAAATTACAATAGAGGACACAGTCATACCTGCCAGACCCTAGACTACATAAATATGACGTATGATGTAAATATTAACATAATGTAGATATCGGTATGGATATGACCATGCTTTGATCAAAAATGTGCTCTACACCTATAATTTAGAGTGAAATCCTGTTGAAAATTGATTATAAACAGTGTTTCACTGCTTAAAAATGTTAAAATTGTATTTGTATTTATTAAAATGATAATTCTGGATAGTAGTCCAAATTATTTTGAATTTGAAATTATCTGAATTACCTTTAACATCTTTATTATTTATGTATCAGTATTAATCCCTTCTCAGGACTTTTATTCTGAAATTTGAACACTGTGTGAGCAAAGAAAGAGAGCAAACAGCCCCTCCCTTTTTATTTCCTCTGTAACCCAATATCTGGGCCAGTGTCATCATTAGCCCCGCCCCCTCTCTCTGATCAGAGTCTGTATGCAGGTTGATCATCAGCCCCGCCCCCTCTCTCTGATCAGTCAGAGTCTGTATGTAGGTTGAGCATCAGCCCCGCCCCCTCTCTCTGATCAGTCAGAGTCTGTATGTAGGTTGAGCATCAGCCCCGCCCCCTCTCTCTGATCAGCTGTATGCAGGTTGATCATCAGCCCCGCCCCTCTCTGGATCAGTCAGAGTCTGTATGCAGGTTGCTATCAGCCCCGCCTCCTCTCTCTGATCAGTCAGTCTGTATGCAGGCTTTGAGTATCAGCCCGCTCTCTCTCTGGATCAGTCAGAGTCTGTATGCAGGTTGATCATCAGCTCCCGCTCTCTCTGATCAGTCAGAGTCTGTATGCAGGTTGATCATCAGCCCCGCCTCTCTCTGATCAGTCAGGAGTCTGCATGCAGGCTGAGCATCAGCTCCCGGCTCTCTCTCTGGATCAGTCAGAGTCTGTATGGTTGAGCATCAGCCCCGCTTCTCTCTGATCAGTCAGAGTCTGTATGCAGGTTGAGCATCGTGCCCCGCCTCTCTCTGATCAGTCAGTGTTTTACTCACCTCCCAGTTCTGCAGAGAAGTGTTGGATGAATAGCGGATCTCGTAGTTTGGTGGGTATCTACTGGAGTCATTCCATGTGAACATCACCTCACCCTCAGTGGTCACAGTATGATGCAGATTAAATGGTGGGTCTGGTTTACCTGTAGAAGAAGGTCGTTTATACAGCATTAATGGAAGGTTCATAGCACTCCATGCTGATGGTTTTTGACCTTCTGAATAAATTACAGTACATGACACGTGACATCCATCCACGTATCTAATTTCACAATCAAGCAGGCATTTTTATCATACAGTCAGCGTGAGGACACTCACGAACACTCCAGTTAAACCACTTTCTCTAAGGTAAAGGTGCACACAGACCAACAGTGCTGCACTCTGCATTGATCCCATCCACATACACTAGGGGGCAGTGAGCACACATGCCCGGAGCAGCGGGCAGCCCTATCCAGTGTGCCTGGGAAGCAGTTGGGGACATCAGTCATGTCCTGCCAGTTCAGGGAATTGAACCAGCAACCTTCCAGTCATAAGGCTGGTTCCCGAACTACCGAAGGACACGGCTGTCCAAACAACGTAGATTCCTCTGGTGTCACATGGAGACTATTGTGGTACCTAGAGCCCCCCCTCCCAAAGTTTCCAGAAGACTGATTTTCATGGGAGGTGTTTAAGGAGGAAACCCTTACTGTCAAATGAGCATCAGGACAAGACTAACGTTCTCCAGAGAACATCTAGACAAGGAGCAGGAGTTCTGGAACAATGATTTGTGGACATATTAATCCAAAGCTGAATTATCTGGACACAGATGTTTGGGACATGATATTACGCTCCTGTCTCTACTGGAAAATGCTCGAGCAACCAAATGTCTCACCAGTCTGTGGCTGGAAAAGCGCTGATTCAGCAAACACATCATGTTTCTCCTTCCAGCAGAAATGTGTGCCTGGTCACCATGGTTTTGGGTCCAAAGCAAACATCCATCTCTATCCACACTGAGCCCTTCATGTTTGAGAAGCAATCTGCTGTGAAATAACCTGTCCAGTCATTTGGGAAAGGAACCAGTGCTGTGTGCTGCTTTCTGTCCACAGGATCATTTTATTATTATGATTTTTACACTGAAATTAATGTGGCAGGTTCGATTCCCTGGACACGACTGAATACCCTCGAAGGCCCACCGTTCGGCAGGTGAGCTCACTGCCCCCGAGTGTGTGAATGCACTAGTTTGTATGGGTGTCTTCCACTGCTTTGGGGGGTAAAATGTGGAGGACAGGATTGTCCTGTGTGGCGCACAGTGGGTCTTGAATGTGGATCAGATTCCAATACCGCATATGAAAGTGTCCCAAATCGGAGAAGGACATGTCAGATTCACTGTGTTCGGGCCATTTACCTGTGTTAAAATTCCGGTTCTTCCCGAGGTTTTTCCCTGCCACCGTGGTCCGAGACTTGCTCACCAGGGGGTCTGTTTCTATTTCTTATACTCTGTATCTGTGTTAACCTTTTTGTTTATTTTTGATTTTGAGCAGGAATGAATGAGGGGACATCTAACCCTCTGAACTTTGAAGGACACCCACTCATCCCCAAACCTCCAACTAGGGTTAGACATAAGCTTTCTTTACTAAATCAGGTCACGAATTTCAGCACTGAGGTTTACGGTGGCACTTACGCAGCCGAGCATAGGTGCTGATGGCCTCTGCGCCAGAAGGGGACGGCCGTCGATCGACCCACCGATTAACATTGACACTGAGGCCTGAGTCGCACCAACTGCGACAGAACATGTGACCATGTCTTCCCCAGCACACTGGGTCTGAGTGGTGCGGTGTGGTCCATCTGTGTCCGCTCTGAAACAGAAAAGGAGCCAAAGTGGCATCGAATTGTGTCGCTACACTAAAGATCAGATATCTGTACGTTTGTTTATGTTGAAGACACAGGGTTTCGTGTTGTGTCCTAACATTTTCACCACAGTGTGGCGTCTCAGATGTTGGATCTATGAACCTGTAGCCTGTGATTTGGACAATGACTACATTTATGGTGACAGGTGGAAGAAAACGTGGTCACCTCTGCCCTTCAAACACCAACACAAAGGTCAACAAGCAGTTGTAAAACATACTGTCTGCAGGAAACCAGAAGACAGGACTTACTGCAGCTGAACTATGAGCTCGGTGGGGTGGAACCTGGAGCTCTGCGGTGCTTTAGTAAACAAATTAAGTTTGCCTGTTCCTCGTCGAGCTGGCACAGGATATCCAAACACTCTGTAAACAGATTGATTCATAGAACGTCACTCATTACTCATCGCCAGCTGTCCAAAAGACAGTCCGGCTTATTTGTCCCAAGCGAGGTCCGTCAGAACATAATGAAGTTGTTAAACAGTAATTAAAGTCTACAGAAATGAATAAACACAATATTACAAACTCTGGATCAAGAAAACCGCATGTCCAACATTTACTTAAAATGCTTCTCACAGCCTGGCAGGAGGACAAGCAGCTCTGCGTCTGAATATCAATTCTTACTGTTTCTTAAACAGGAGGACAGAGGTGTCAAACTGTATCCCCAGTGGGATGGTGTGGCTGCGGGTTTTCGTCCCAGCCAAACGGACTCGCGCGTGATCAACTGACCGACTGATTAAACGAGTGGAATCAGGCGTCACTGCTGGTCGTTTGGAATGAAAACCCAAAGCTGGTCCAAGGAGGACACATTGAGACAGTTTCTGCACCAGGAACACTCCTATCGCCTGTACCACCACCACGCCTTTAGATCTGTGTGCTATTAATTTATTTGCGTCTAATTGAATCATTGTCCCGAAGGCTGAAAGTGAAAGGCTAAGTAACGAGAATTGATCAACATGCGCAACAGGACCTCACTATTGATTCGCTGATTAAATCTTCAGCTTTCGCTCCAGCTTGACATCACGCAGCCATGACACCCAACCCAACAAACAACGCCTCTAAGAGGTCTACTAACAGCATTAGAAACCCAGATGACATAAGAGTTCATGGACACATGCTGTTGTGGTCCTGATGCGATTTCAGTCCCACGCCAGCTTTGGCTGCGCATAGGCGCCTCTGACGGATTCCCCGTGACTGCTGCTACACTGTTTAACGCATAATTGCGTCCTCAGATGCATCTTCAAACACGAAACATTCTGTGTTTCTTATTCTTACAGTGGATTAAACTAAACATCGTAGATAAAGTCTTTAAAACATCATTTCTGAAACGTAAGTTCAGACCCTCTCAGTCCAAACAGCTGCATCTCCTCCTCTGTCCAGCTAATGTCAGTGAGATGTTTCCGACATTGACCAAAGAACGACGCCTCTACCTCCATGCGAATTCTTTCAGCTCTGTGATGTTCCAGCGTCAGTCTTTGTACAGACGCTCTTACGTTCTCCTCAAACCCCCTCTGATACCATAAAGATCTCATAGTGGTTTCTATGATGGAGAGATCTCACTCTGCTGCAGCACCACCATGCTTCACAGCTGGGCTGAGATTCTTGTGCTCGTGCTGTCTCTGGGTGAGTAGATGGCGCTCTCTCCCCATATCACACTCAGTGTGATGCAGGCCGGCACAGGTGCCGGTCAGCTGCTGTATGAGCACGCTGGCTGCCCAGCAATGATACCAAATGTTTAAAAATAGGCGTTGGACCCTCACCCTCCTATGTGATGGAGGAGAGTCCTAGTGGGGTCAGGAAAAGGTCCTTCTGGAAGAACTGGTACAAAAATTCGAGGAATCAGCAGAACTGATAAGAATACTCCAGGAAGCTCCACCCTCCAGACTGTGAGACTACCTTCAACAGTCTTCATAGATCTTACAAGAACAATGTTACTGGTTATTAGAATTACAAAATCAAACCTGGTCACAGTATCAAATTACCAGAGAAGCTCTGGTCGGTGGCGGCGTCCACGCCGTTTGGTACGTGGCACCGATATCCAACAGATTCAGGAAGGTCTCCCGTATGAGCGACTGATGCGTTGTGTGTCCGAATACCGTGAAGACTGATGCCATCTGGAAGGAAACTCAGCACAAAGCTGAGCCTCCACTGGCAGTCCTGATACACCTCGACGCCGCCAGCTGCTCAAAGCAGCCACTCGCAAGAGTGAGCGTAGATTCAGCTCGCGATGTCACACATACCCACCAGGTTTCATTCTGTGGGTTGATTCTTTCTGGGTGCAACTATTTTTTGACGATGAGTTCACTATGAACGTATCATCCTTTATCCTCCTTTATTTCAGTAACTTCTCCACAAATCACGATTCTATCGTTCTTCTTCAGACACTCGATCCTCAGATCAGCGCGAAGCTTGAACTTCTGTTTTTCATTATTCAAACCAAGCGTTTAATGATCTGAACGGGTCTCGATTTATTCCTTTTCTTTCCCTCTCTCTCTCTCTCCTTCCCCCTTTCTTTCCCACTCCCTCCCACTCTCTCTCAGCCCTCTCCCTCTCCTCTTCTCCCCTTTATTTCCCCTCTCTCTCTCTCTCTCTCTCCCTTTCTCTCCCACCCTCTCACCCTCCCTCCTCCCCTTTCTTTCCTCTCTCCTTCCCCTTTCTTTCCCACTCCCTCTCCCAATTCTCTCACCTCTCCTTCTCTCCTCTTCTCCCCTTTATTTCCCCTCTCTCTCTCTCCTCTTCTCCCCTCTTTCTCTCCCACTCCCCTCTCACCCCTCTCCCTCTCTCCTTCCCCTTCTTTCCCTCACCCCTCTCCTCTTCTCCCCTTTCTACCTCCCGCTCTCCAATTCCTCTCCTCTTCTCCCCCCTCTGCTCTTCAGTCTCTTTCTTTCCCTCTCTCCCCCTCCTCACTCTCACTCTTTCTCTTTCTCCCACTCTCTCTTCTCTCCCTCTTTTTCTCTCCTCCTCCTCTCTCTCTCTTTCTCTCTCTCTCTCTCTCTCTCTCTCTCAAAAACAAAACAACTGTCTAAGGTGTGTGGATTGATTGCTAACAGCCCGTAGATTTATCTCCTGCAAAGTCACAGCGTGTGGGAGAAGAGAAAGCAGGGTGACGTAGATGTTTAGGTGGCAAACACAACGTATCAGACGAGGTCGGCGTCATTTCTACAGGGGCTGGACGAGGGGGACACACTCACTGTGTAAAGCAGTAGCAGTTCACCACAAGCGCCAGCATTGTGCAGAGAAACCTGCAGAGGAAAAAAGGCATCTGTTAAACGACCGGAAGCGTGACTCAGTCCATTCATTCACAGTGGGGTGGGAGAGCACTGGGGTGCACACACTATGACTGCTGTCACTCCTTTACTCACTCCTTTACTCACTCCTGGAGCTGCAGAGTTTTAACGCCATTAATCCCATTGCCATAGGCTGCTCGCCTCAAGCCAAAACCCTGCTGCAGCGCCAGACCCCGAACCCTCAGATCCACGGATACAACACATCAGCATGCAAATGTAGTCATGTGCCCTTGACGGCTGTTTACCGCCGAAGAGATAAAGGCTCCAACAGTCGGATCAAAAAGCACCGTATGACTTGAACATTGTGCCTCTTGAAAACCTCCAGACCTGAAATATTGTGACTACAATGGAATATAACTATACAATAAACGTAACTGTAGAGTTTTAAAAAGATATGGACATAACATTATGACCACTCACTGTCAGCTCCTCTGACCACACAGGAGAACGTTATGGTTCTACACCAGACTGGTAGTTCATCTTTTCTCTGATACTTTATTTCCTCCTTTCACCCTGATCTTCACGATCGACCCCACAGGACCACCACAGAGCAGGTGATGGGTGGGTCATTCTCAGCACTGCAGTCACACTGACATGGTGGTGGTGTGTTAGTGTGTGTTGCTGGTACGAGTGGATCAGACACAGCAGTGCTGCTGGAGTGTTTAAACACTGTGTCCACTCACTGTCCACTCTGAGACACTCCTACCGAGTGTCTCCACCTTGTAGATGTAAAGTCAGAGACAGAAGCTCATCTGTTTCTGCACAGTCTGTGTTGGTCCACTAGTCCTTCATCAGTGGTCAGTGCTGGACATTTCTGGTTGCTGGACTGTCCTCTGTCCAGCAGTGACTCTGAGGGGTTTAAACACTCCATTAATTCTACAGCATACTCACATTATCTTACTCTTACAGCAGCTTCATTTCTCGTCTGGACAAAGTAGCTGGTTCCAGTCAGCTAGAGCTCAAAACCTCCTTCTGCAGAAGCATCTACTGGCTGCAAGACAGTGATGGAGTAGCTTCATTCGCTCCCCGGATCAGAACCAGGCTTCACTTCTTAACCTCGAGAGGGAAAACAAAAACACCTCGGTGGTGAACATCAGCATTTTGGAACAGGCATAAAACAGCCGTTCAGCCCACTTACGCCATTAGGCAACAACCACCCCCTCGTTTGAGTTTCAGCGCTGCTATAGAACACTTTTTGTTGTCTGCCCTACGCTCTGTCCTCTGTCAGACTTTCGCCCGTGATCAGACCGACTGCTCTGATGGAGTCGGTTTCTTTTTTTCGTCCCAGAGGCGGCAGATTAGATTTACGCATCAATTCAGATGCACAGTGCAGCGTCCTGTTTGCTCCAGAGCCCTGAGGCACCGGGCCCTACCCAGAACACCGGATGCCAATTTCTTCTGCAGCACTTCCTGCCTTTTTCATTGTAGGCGCGTGTTGTGCAAGGTGAATTGTTACAGCAGAACACAACCTGAGCAGCACACTTCTGAAAAGGCCCTGAAACAATGTAGCCGTCCATTGACAAGTGGGTTAAATTCCTCCTTCAGTAAACCATGAACACCTATAACATATTTAGGTGAGATCATCATGATCAGATCCAAAGAGCTCTGTGTGGTCTTCGGAAGTATGTAGATGCAGATGAGTCTGAGAAGGCTTTAAAAGATTCCTAGAACAATTAGAACAATTATTCCACTGTCCAGAACATCGTTTACAAGAACATTTAGAACAACTGACACATGACCAGATGAGACCATCCTACAAGTTCAGCCCAAGATCAGAACCACAAGATGAGTAAAGATCCAACAATCCCAAAATGTTCATCACAGCTCTCACCACAGCTGATGACATCAGAAAGAGACCAAACCAGTTTGATCTTCATGGGAGGAGTTTAAGGAGGAAACCCTTACTGTCAGAAACACATCAGGACAAGATTAAAGTACTCCAGAGAACATCTAGACAAAAAGCAGGACTTCTGGAACAATGTGCTTTGGACAGATGAATCCAAGATTAAATTATTTGGACACAGTAACAGAAGACATGTTTGGATCAAACCAAACACAGCATTTGAGCAGAAGAAGCTCATAGCAGCTGTGAAACATGGTGGTGGAAGTGTGATGGTTTGGAGCTGCTCTGCTGCAGCAGGGTGTGGAGATCTCTCCATCATAGGAACCACTATGAGATCTTTATTGTATCAGAGGGGGCTTGAGGAGAACGGAAGAGCCGGCTCAGGCCAAAGACTACGGAAACATCACAAGCAGAGCTGAAAGAATTCTCAAGCACGGAGGAGTGGGAACGTCGTTCTTCCAGTCGATGTCAGAGACGGTAGACGGTTCTAGAAACATCTCACTGACATTATTTCAGACAAAGGAGGAGATACAGATATTAGGGCAGGGGGGTCCGAACTTTATCCTCAGAATAAAATTATATTTCTACTAATTACGTTTCATAAATGATGCTTCAGCTGTGTTCAGGGTTCTCCGTCACCCAGAGACTGGAACTGGAGCAGAGAAGAACAGAGAGTAATTGTGCCTGATATAAAATGTTGATCAGAAAATGGTTATTAAGCAGGACAAGCGAGTGGTCATACAATCCATTAGAGCGTTTAAGCAGGAAGGTCCTTTTGAGCACAACAACATACTCGAGGTCAATATTCACGCTCTAATACAGTCATGTGATGTTCCGCTGAGAACATCAGAAGAGCTGCACCTTTATGCTCATCAATGTTAATCAGACGCACACGATGTGCCAAGCCTGGGCACCCTTTAACGACCTATCAGAGAGTACTGACCAGAATGTGGTGATGAGATGGACATCACGGAACGGTCCGTCACATACTTCGCTATTTTCAGAAGATTCTGATCATGTGACCCTGCTTTAATCATTTAATTAATGGCTGCAAAGAGAATAAAACCCTTCACATCAGAATTCCAAAGAAAATAAAAACAGAGTATAAATGATTTGTTTATTATTAGTGTTGTTGTTGTTATTATTGTTGTTATTATTGTTGTTGTTATTATTGTTGTTGTTGTTAGATGTGGCCTCATGACTCACACTGAACTTCAGAGCAGTTGTGGTGGTGAGGCAAATCGCCTAATTTCTCTCATCCAGTTTTAATAAAGCGCTGTGTGTGTGTGTGTGTGTGTGTGTGTGTGTGTGTGTGTGTGTGTTTTAGCTGTGTTTCAGAGTGGATTTCGTCTGTTTTCTGAGCTGGATTACTGGCTGATTATTGATGACAGGTTGATGGCACCATGCCCGGGTAGGTTCTGCAGTGTGTGATGATGGGTATCACGTCTGTAGGTGACTCTGATCCTGAATTTGAACACCGTAACCCGCGCTAGGTTGAGAAGTTTGATGCCGCGCTCTGAGAATCGATGAACAAATGCAGCAAAATACAACATAAACATAGTTCAACTCAGAGGTCAGTTAAGTCAGATTCTACTGGACTAAACTGACTCAACTGGACTGAACTGACTCTACTGGACTGACTCTATTAGACTCAACTGACTCTAATGCACTGACTCTATTAGACTGAACTGACTCTACTGGACTGAACTGATTCTACTGGACTGAACTGACTCTATTAGACTGAACTGATTCTACTGAACTGACTCTACTGGACTGAACTGACTCTACTGGAGTGAACTGACTCTATTGGACTGAACTATGAGTCTACTGGACCGAACTGACTCTACCGGGAGGAACTGGACTCTTACTGGACTGAACTGTGAGTCTACTGACCGGAACTGGACTCCTTAAGTACTGGACTGAACCGATTCTATTGACCGGAACTGACTCTACTGACCGGAACTGTGAGTCTACTGACCGAACTGACTCTACCGGACTGAACCGGACTCTATTGGACCGAACTGATTCTATTGGACTGAACTGACTCTACTGGACTGAACTGTGAGTCTACTGGACTGAACTGATTCTATTGGACTGAACTGTGAGCTACTGACCGAACTGATTCTATTGGACTGAACTGACTCTACTGGACTGAACTGAAGTCAGCTGATGAGGCAGTGCTGCAGTGATTTGACCTTTCTAAAGCTGCCACTGTTGCCAATTTTGAGCATGACCCGTAACCCTCATTTTCACAGCATAGCTGACTCTTTGTGTGTGTGTGTGTGTGTGTGTGTGTGTGTGTGTGTGTGTGTGTGTGAGAGAGAACGTGAGCATTTCAGTGGTGCATTGTTAATTACACTTCAGTCTGATATAAACACCTGCATAAAATTCATAAAACATAAACACGCCAAATCAGATTCCAGCATCAGAGCAGAGCAGCACGGCAGGCTGCTGGTTTTAGAGGAACTCTCCGCAGGACACTCGGGAATGCTGGAAGTCAGGGACGAGGCAGTGCTGCAGTGATAGATCTTCCAGAGACGGGGACGGGTTGCAGGACTGACTCATCAGTCATCAAACTTATTTGCATCATGGAGAAGGTGCTCTGGACTCTTCCCCAGCACGAAACTTGAAAGGACAGAAGGAAGTCAGAGAACAAAGCCGGTTCTGTCAACTCGGATGGACAAGGGATGGAAACGACCAACAGATGAGAGTGAAAACATCACAGAAAACCCTGAGTCGGGAAAATCAAACCCAGCTGGAACGTGACGCTGAAGTTGTTGCTGCAACATTGAAACAATGTTGAAATAATGTTTGATTGTAAATGGTTGTGAAAAAGGGAACAAAATGATCAAAAATTCAGTTATGAAATCAATAAACCCGTTCAAACGATGTTGAAATAATGTTAAAACAACGTTGAAACAACACTGCAATATCCACAATTGATTCATAATTCAAATCTAACGCTCATTCAATTGACCAAACTCATGAACATTTAACAATCAATAAACTCTGAAAACTCAATGTTGGAATGCTCAAACTCTGGTGAACTTCAATGTTAAAATGTGGTTGAAATAATGTTAGTTGTCGCTTCAATGTTGATAAAATCGCAAAGAATGTTTCAGCGTTAAACGCTTGTGAAAAGTTAAGCAAACGTAATCGACACTGAATTTATAAATGATCATTCATATAAAACCAACAACTGAAAACGATGTTGAAACAAAGTCACAATTCATATTGATTCACTTTTCAAAATCATAACGTTCAACGTTGATTCAACCGTTTGACAACTGAGTTACAAACTTGACAGCAACGTTGAACTGATGTTGAAATGATGTGACAGCATTGTTGATTCACTTCTTCAAATCAAAAGTTGATTCAACCGTAAATGTTGAAATAACATGTGATTTCAATAACTTCAGTTGTTGCTTCAACATTGACAAAACGTTGAAATTATGCTTAATGTTAAATGGTTATGAAATGGTTAACAAACAACTAAACACACATTGCATTGAAAGTTTTATAATGTCAATAACAACGTTGGAACAATGTCCTATAAACGTTGATTCACTTCTCCAAACCAAACGTTGACTGGACCATGACCCTGACGTTCACTCAATGTTGATAAACAGAGAAATGAATCAAACAGGCAGAACAATGTTCACTAGATGCTTAACTTTCAGAGATGTTACTGAGTGCAGCAGGACTGAACCCACCTACCTCTGGATCCCGGTGCTCACTGCCCTGTCTCGTCTGTCTCACGTTCTCTGTCTCCATGTCTCTCTCTCTCAGTGTCTCTCTGTCTCAATACTCCTCTCTGTCTGTCTTCTCTCACTGTCTCTCTCTCTGTCTCACTGTCTCTGTCTGTCTCACTGTCTCTCTGTCTGTAGTTGTAGGTGAAGCAGTACAGACACTCCGTCAGTTCTCAGCTGCTCCGTTAATCCGTGTGAGAGTGAGAGAGAGAGAGTGGGAGAACGCGCGCGCAGTGTGAGTGAAGCGGGACGAGGCTCCGCCCTCTCTGTCTGCGGGGGGCGGGGCTTGCGCCATCTCTTCGGCAGCACTGAAAGCTCTACTTTTATCACTAAAACATTAAAAAAGGATTTATAGGAAATTAAAACAGAATAAACATTTATTCTACACTTAAAAACCATAACTAATGGACTAAAGGACTAAAACACTTTATGGGAATTATTTTAATGATTGGATTGACAATGATATTTATGATAATACGGTCTTCAAGATTACTGACGGTGGTCCAAAGAGAATAAAATCAAACTGAATCTCCTTTATTATTTTATTATTAATTTATGTATCAGTATTATCTCTATCTCAGGACTTTTATTCTGAAATTTGAACATTGTGTGAGCAAAGAAAGAGAGCAAACAGCCCCTCCCTTCTCATTTTTCTCTATAACCTCTATAATCAATCTAAATGTGGGCTGGACCCTACCAGAACCTGCGACAGTGGACACTGAATGGACCCAGAGAGAACATCGTTATAATTCTTGTTCTAGATATAAAACATATAAATTAAAAGTCACTGTGTTTTAGTGTTTTGTAAGCAGGCTTGTAAAAACTGCATATAAGAGCTATCCCAGAAAATAAGAGGAGGGACAACTGTTATCCACTGATGTGAATTTTAGTATTAAACAAAAGGCCACTTTTTATTGTTTATTTTCCAGTTTATTCTTTTATGTTTCTTCCAGTATCTCTCATGAATTCAGACCTAACCTTTGTTTTTCTTCACAGTTGTTTGCAATATTATTTTTGTTCATTTTCTAAAAATAAAAGTAAATGCATTTCATTTTTGCTTTACGAGCTCGGACCTGCAGTGGCAGTCAGCAGGTTGCCGATCGAACCGATCGATTTACACTCACTTTCTGAGTAAAGTCATGTATTTACACTCAATAATTACTGAAATACTCAATAAATGCACCTTTAAAGCATGTTATTTTAGGAGTACATCCTTTAACCCTTTTTATTGAGGTATTTAAACCAGTCTATATCCTAAACTGCTTAATCAGTTCTAATGTGATAGGAATACATATTTACATCGTGTTTCCACTTACACATTACCTGTCAGCTCAGGGAAAAAGATTTGACTGTTATTATATTGAATTTGTGTCACAGACTCTGAAACCGAGGCCACAGGAGAAGCTGAGCTGATCTTTGAATCATAGTGTTGCTGTGTAAGATTGCATCCATATGATCTCACCGTGATGATGTCATCCCATGACCATCGTAGGGATGCACCCTGTGGCTCGCAAAGCAAGTCAAGTCTCTTAAAGGCTTCGTCTGAGAGCAGTCTGTCGACTCCTACCGTCCTAATCGCCTGTCTGTTTGTCTTTACAGTTGTTTATCACACCCCTGATGCTGGATAAACATAAATCCACAGACCTTCTAATGATGAAAATGAAATATCCTTTAATCAAACCAACCTGTCAGCCACTATTACACTCTCCATTACAGTTTCCCATTATTAATACCAGTCCCATGTCCATACATCATCAGATCTACAGTAATCACACCTTAAACAACCATTTCAGTGATATATGTTGTGACACTGTAATTACATTACAGTTGCCTTGTTAAGGTTATATACAGTGATGCTTGAGAGTTTGTGACCCCTTTAGAATTTTCTATATTTCTGCATAAATTTGAGCTAAAATTTCAAGTCCTAAAAGTCGATGAGAACCCACCATGGAGATGTAAATATTACACTGAATTAAGCTGTCCAGGAGGACGACTGAAGACCACTGCCTTAGGCTCCTGTGTGGCTGGTGGAGGGTGTCCCATTAAGGACAT
>CM067504.1:41957169-42072169 GCA_034509495.1 Acestrorhynchus altus
GGCTTTACATCATCAGGTAAAGATAAAACAGTGCGCTGACGGCGATCAGCCCTCCCCGCCCAGCCTCCGCTTGCAGTGCTGTCACACAAATCCTATAAAGCATTTTACTGGAGGCTGTGACGAAGTGCAGTTCTGAGTCTCCTGTACGCCCCAGAAGAGGGCCCTCACAGTCTTGCAGTTCAGGGGAGACAAGAAGACCAGGGAAGGGGTCACTGTCCTCCGGCAACCACCCCGCACCATGGTCTCTCAGCAAAGCATGTTCGTTGGGGAGAGCAGCACTTCCAGCAGTGGCTCAACAGACAGGCCACCACACGAGCGCAACCCCAGCCGTTTCTGCCAGGTCCTCCACACGAGTCAAGGTCAGCCCGCATGTCCACCAGGCACGAACGTTGCACCCCGCCACACCTCAAGACCATGTCAAGTGCAGGAAAGGAGGCACTCTGTAGTCCATGCGAAATCTCAGGAGCAGGGGTTCTCCAGCAGCCAGTGCAGTGAAGTACTGTCCATCTTCACAAAGTTAAAAAGACTCCAAATTTTAAAAAAGACCACGACAAACACAGGCAAGTTTAAACAGTTAGGACCTAGTGTCCATTAAAAACAAGGTCTTGTCCAGCCAGGTCACCACTGTTTGCAGGATTCTTGCATACACCGCCCCTCCACACACCAGCTCCCCTGGGCCCAAAGAGAAGTCTCTGGACGAAAAGCAGGCGGAATGCAGCGCCGTCCTACTCGCCAGATGCAAGGCCTTGACCGCCACCTCTCTCGAAGATGTAGGACACCTGAGGTACCCAGTGAACGATCCCAAAAGAAATCAACTAACAGAGCCTGGATCTCAAGCACAGGGACCCGTGGGGGATCACGTGTAGGCCAGTTTGTGCCACAAGGAGGATGCAGCAAGGTTGTTAGTGACCAAAATGCGCCCTCTGTAGGACATTTTTGGGGTTAGCCAGTTCCATTTCCTAAGGCGTCCTTTAACTTTTTCAAGAACGCCTTCCCAGTTCCTGTCCACAGTAGCACTATCTCCCAAATATACGCCCAGATATCGAAAGCCACCCGTCCTCCAGGCCAACCCATCTGGCAGCTATGACCCCACCATCCCAGTCCCCAATTAAATGGCTGCCAATTTTGATCCAATTGACTTTTGCAGACGATAAAACCTGAAAATCACATAAAATCTGAGCTAAAACAGTCACATCAGCCTGAGTGGAGAGTAAAATAGCCAGATCGTCTGCATAGGCCGAAACACAAATTGGGACAGAAACTTGGGGCATGGAGAAACCAGATCTTCTCCTCAGTGCACATAAAAGAGGTTCTGGCAAGAGCGTACAGCATGCCGGACAGGGACAGCCCCGTCGATACCCTTGAAGACCATAAAAGTGAAACACAACCACCGTTGACCTTAAGTACTTTCTCAGTGTCACTGTACAACAACCTGACTTCATGGCTGTGAAACCAGGGTTGAACCCAAAGCCTCCAGAACTTCCAAAGGCTAGGCATGTTCAACCCGGTCAAAGCCTTTTCCTGATCCAACAAGATAAGACCAGTTTCAGACCCAACAGCCTGGAGACCTCCAAACATCCCAATCAAATATAATGCTGTCAGAAGATAGACCGACTCAGGCACACAGTAATTGGTCTACATGAATCACCTGCCCCATCACCTTCCCCAGTCTCAAGGCCAAAGCTTTTGAGAGCAGTTTGTAGTCGGTACACAAGAGGGAGACAGGGCTTCAGTTCTGAGTTCGTCACTGCTTTTTCGGGAGCAAGGTGAGCACTGCTCTCCTGCAGCTCAGGGGAGATCGCCCACCTGCAAACTGTCATGAGAACTTCCAGCACATCCTCTCACCCATTATGGACCAGAAAGCCTTATAAAATCCTCACCGAAGGCCATCAATCCCAGGCGCCCCGATCGGTTTCTCCATTCCCCGAGAGCATCGCAGCTCCCCCAGGGAGAGCTCAGCTCCAGCAGTGCAGCCGCCTCTGTGCGCGGAGCCGCCACACCGCTGAAGAACCTGCCTCCACATCCAAAGTCCACCACGCCTCCTATACAGCTCCGAGAAAGCTGACTGTCCGCCATGGATTCAAGGCTCCATCAAGAGATGCCCCGGGCAGTCCAACAGCGTGCATAAACCTTTTTCTGTCCATTTTTACGCTACATCAAAAAGAACTTAGACGGGCATCCACCCAGTCACGCACTGAAAACGTGCGTGATCGACCAGCCCTGTGCTGTGATACCCAGTAGATCCTCTAAGGCTGTTTTTTTTTGTAAGAGCTCTAATATGCTCTGATCTCCTGTGGTTCTGACCAAATCCTGAGCCCCACTATTCCAGTTCCAGAGCTTAAGACTGGGCAAGTGCAACAAGGTGCAACGCAGACATCAGCAAGGTGCTATAAGCCTCTTTCATGTCCCTAGTGACACTGAGAGTATACTGCTGACAGAACAATTTAATGAACGGCTACGGCCCCACCCACTGTTGAAGGGAGTAAAAGAAGATTTTTGTGCTTTAAAAACATCCCAAAAAAAAGTAAAAGACTCTATAAAATTGGAATCTTCTAAAAGTGAGGTGTTAAATGCCAGTATGCACTCCTAGGCTCACATTGCACTTTGCAACCTTGCAGTGGACCATAGAGTGGTCAAGAACCACAGGAGAAATAAACAATGTAAAAGAGACAGGTGATGACTAAACATAAAAACGGTCCAACCTGGCCAAAGAGACGCATTGCTCTGACTGTGAGCTTCCACGTGATACTGTCTCTGCCTGTTGTGGAAGTTCCTCCAGAGATCACACAAGTCATGTTCCTCCATCACTCACACATCTGCTCACGAGAGGCAGCGTGGGGCTCCAAGTGGTCCCTGTCCAAACCACAAGTAGTGCAATTAAAATCCCCACCCAGTATTAAAAGCTCAGTAGAAAGACAGCTGGCTAGTACTGTACTAAGTGTGTCTAAAAAACTCAGCCTGTCAGCAGCACTGGTCGGGGCATAAACACAGATAAAAACGAACACCTCATCCTCAAAGCAGGCCCGTACTTTCAACAGTCTCCCCTTTAAAACCTCCTCCACCCTATATGAGACAGGAGTAAAAGACTGCGCAACTAAAACAGCAACACCACCGCCAGAGAAGTATTATGGCTAAGGATCGGAAACCCTGTCCACTCTGCGTCCAGTCAGCAGCGCTATGCATATCACTGCGGGTTTCTCTGCAGAAACGCCAACATCAACGCTGCCGCTTGAGCCAGTAACCTGCAAAGTTTAGCTCGCCCCAATCGCCCCTGGCTCCATTAATGTTAAGAGTAGCTAATGTAAACCACTACAAAGATAAAGGAGATTTAAAACCAGCACGAAACCATCCCAACTGAGGAGAAGCTAAAACGCTGCAGTCATCATCACAGCCTTGTTGAGCCTGGTCACCAACTTCTTCAGCCGATAAATCTCAGGCTCAGTAAAAACTCCGCTCTTCAAAAAGTTTCACATCACTAATGAACTGCTGTTTGTCCGGGAAGTAGTTCCTGACTTTAACACCCGACTGCCTTGGGTGACTTGGGAGAAACTTTTTAATATCATTACCAGTGTACACCAGGGCAGAGATCATCCTGGGAGCAATCTCGACCACCCTTCTGTCAGAGTCCTCCACCACTCCAACTCTTTGGCCTGTTTATGGCCTTTGCCCTGGGCATCTTTTCTTCCAAGCTTGAGAACTTTTAAAACAGTGTCATCCTCCATTACCACCTCGACTTCAGTCTCTGTACCCCTAACATAGCTGTTGCAGGCTCCAGCACAACTGCCCCTACAGCCCTCGGCCCTGCTCATCAGAGACAAGCAAGGCTGGTCAGGTCCACCGCTGTCTCACCAGCTTAGCCGAGGAGGCCCACCATTGTCCGACACAGCCGGAACCACTGCATCCGCAGCAGGCCCAGCCGTGACCAGTTCAGCCCCTTCAGGTGCATCAGGGTGAGTAGCAGCCGCAGGGGGGAACGGCACCGCAGACCCATCCACCTAATCGTTTGCCTCTCCAGATGCCCCAGGCCATGGCGACCGCAGGAGTGGGCGGCCACTGCAGGCTGGACGCCAGGACAGGCCTCAGCAGGCCCCAGCCAATGGTGGGACCAGCCAACGAGGACCAGCTGCCACAGGCCCAACCACCCGGCCCAGGAGCAATCCGTTAGTAAGAGCGAATACAGGTCCAATACCTACATCCAAAAACACTTCATGGCCGTGCCAGACAAAGCATAGACCGGGTAATAAAAGCTGTCCACCCTGAACTTGAACACCAGGTCCAGGGTATCCACTCCGTCCTTGAGCACCAATTAAACACATCTCCTGAAGGAGACCAGGTATTTAATCAGGGGCTATTTACAGCCCAGGGGATCTTTTAATAGGAGACACCGAGCTTTCTCCCAAAACGGGAGAGCCTGCTCCAGCATCTCATCCTTAATGAAGGGGGGGACATTAGACAGGACAATCTTCTTAGAGGGGGTGCTAAGGGGAGACACAGGAGTGAACTGGCCATGGAGAACAACACCACCTCTGAATGAGCCTGCTTGTCTCTCCCTCGATAGAGTTTAGGAACAACACCACTACACTTGTTCATCCTGGAAGTTGACACAATGTTGGAGTGACCGATTGCTCATTCAGTGAGCCAGACAGCAGTCCTCCACACCCGCCCACCGATCTTCACTGCATGTGAGGTCGGGACAGACTCTCAGAGCCCTAGAGACAGATCCCACCATGCTCCAACCACACGCACGCACGCAGTACGCTCTCGTGCACGGACACACACACACACACACACACACACACACACACACACACACAGTCCACCACAAACAACAACAAACTCACAGGCACGAAAAAGTTTGGGCAAAAGCCAACAAACACGCGTTTCAGTTTACGCTGCTCTCAGTCACACGAGAGAGAGAGAGAGAGAGAGAGAAAAACAGACAGACAGAAAGAGAGAGAGAGAGAGAGAGAGAGAGAGAGAGAGAGAGAGAGAGAGAGAGAGAGAGATCTGGATAAATTATTAAAGTCGACCATGTACACAAACAAGTAATTCACCCGTCGCTCTCGGAGTTGTTGATAAGGCAAGTTGAGGAAAAGCATTTTTCCTGCCTGGCAGGGATTTAGTGACCATGACGTCAGAAAGCCTTTCTGAGCTGCAGTGAAGAATTGAACAACAAAGCCAGGATAGGGCCTGTACACGGCCTGGACACGGCCTGGACACGGCCTGGACAGGTTTTCAGTAGAACTATTATTAACAGCTATACATAATGTATGTTCAGTGTGTGCATATCTCACCTCCTCGTTTCTACACCTCGTACATCTTTTCATAAACTCCACTGAACACAGAGCAGCACGTTGTAGTTCTGTAATTACAGGACAGAGGGAACGTCACTGTGTGGGGAGAACAGGGGAATGATGAACTCTTCTATTCTTCAGACATGATTATACATACCATAACAATCTACACACAATCTACAAAGCTGAATTATTTTGGGCACTGACACAGAAGACGTGATCGGATCAAACCAAACACAGCATTTGGGGACAAGAAGGGACAAAGTGTGATGGTTTGGAGTTGCTCTGCTGCAGCAGGGTGTGGAGATCTCTCCATCATAGAAACCACTATGAGATCTTTATTGTATCAGAGGGGGTTTGAGGAGAACGGAAGAGCGTCTGTACAAAGACTGACGCTGAAACATCACAGAGCTGAAAGAATTCCGCACGGAGGAGTGGGAACGTCATTCTTCCAGTCGATGTCAGAGACGGTAGACGGTTCTAGAAACATCTCACTGACATTATTTCAGACAGAGGAGGATGTGTTTAGTTATATCATCTCCTGGACAGTTTATTATCACATTCTTGGTATCGTTATTGATATATTACTTAGAAAATGAAAAACACCTCTAAATATAAAAAATACATGATGTCATTATTTCTAAGAATAACTCAGCCTGTTTTTATGTAATATTATTTATAATATGCAAATTAATCATCAGCTAGTCTTACATATGCAGCCCTCAACCCACTCGCTCTCTCCTCAGATCCATTCTGCAGAAGAATGACACACTGCTTGGAGGCTGGACGTTGAGGTGAGTCCCTCTGTAGGGAGAATCCTGCCTCCGATCCCTTCCCCCACCTCTCAGTCTGCCTCTCTGCCCCGGCCTGCCCCACAGTAATGAGACCGTTCATGCGTATCATAAATTATGGGTGAATCCTCGCCCATCTCCACCTTTCTAGCGTAGATGTTGTCCATGTGTGGGATGAAGAGATGTCAGATGAGTCACAGTGAAGGTGGGCTTTACTCTAATCAGGCTATAAAACAAATTCCTAGAAGCTGAGAAGAAACCCAGCCTGTTTTTGCTTTGCATAGTAAATTTTATTGATATAAAAATTGAGATTGAATATCAACCCATTGATTTAGAAATTTTACAGGAACAGTTTTACTCTATTGAAGTCTGGTAGAGTGTCATCCTCCATTAGAATTAAAAATGATATATGTTCATTTTAAACACACCGAGCTGCCATAACATTATGTCATTGTTTGTCCTCTCACTGTCCATCCTATCAGCTCCTCTGATCATACAGCAGCACAATAATCACACTAATCTCTACAATCACAGCTTTGAGCCAATCATTAACATCCACTGAGACGTTCACTGACCTTCAGCACCTCTTCTCCGTCTATGAATCCCATCACACACCCTGCAGGTATTTATAGCCCTATCGTCCTCATGCAATACCTTCTGCAGGAGTCTGAAGTTAATACCACCTTAAATTCACAAGATGGCAAAGTAACAAAACAGTCTCCACTTTGTCCATTTTTAGGTTTGTCCTGTCCTGTCCAAAGGAAAGAATAAGACCAATAGAACGTGTGTAACTAACCCTGTAGCAGTGTGGCTCAATACCGTCAGCATGTGCAGACAGGCTGTTATGGAATGGTGTTTTTATGGGTGTTCATGCATTTATACGTGTGTTACTGTAATTATAGTGAATCGGGTTTTAGGTTACAGAAAACTACAGTGTTACAAACACTGTGTTTATTCCATTTTTTCAGATCTTCTTTGATTTGTGACTTTGTTTCGAGGAAATTTGGTCATATGTGGTTTTACATGCACATTTACAACCTTATTATACACACTGAAGTTGGTTTTGTAGTTTGTGCCAAGCTGTTAGACCCATGTTTAGGACTCCAGTTTTAAGCTTGATGTGCAACGCTTCAATGGTTTTCTGAGATGAATATGTTCAGAACCGTGTACATTTTGTCCAGAGTATGGCACCGGTGGGGTGTGCAGGTCCACTATTCTGTGTTCTGTGTACATTAGGACCTTCAAGATCAATAGGCTCAAAATCCCAAAGTCCCAATTCCTACATTTTGCAGCCAGCTATATGTCGGGAATCTAGACTTCATGTCTCAGGACCAGAGCAACCTACAGACATGATACACATATCATAAATGACAAAACGTACCCTTTAAAACCAGTATGGAACTGTCCTCAATTCATTCGTTTCCAGCTGAATTAAAGCCCAGTTTTTACTGGAGGGTCATTTTTCCCAACTGTGCATTCCTGCATCTGTCAAAATTCCGGACTATTTTAACTCCTCACAGAGCACCTTTATAGAAATCGAAAATAAGAAGGTGAACAACACATGAAACATCTGCAAGGTGGACCATCTACAACAGATGGGGTGGTCCTGTGGGGTCCTGGTCATTGAAGATCAGGGTGAAAGGAGGAGAAACAAATGAACTACAGTCTGTGATTTTAGAACCACAAAGTCTAGGGTTTAGGGTACCTTCATACTGTAAGTGCAAACGTTTCTGTACAAATGCCGGCACAGGTTTCCGTACTGCTGCCAAAGCTGAACCCTCACAGATCAGAGGGTCAGATTCCATCCCGAGAAACTGTAGAATAGAGTGAGTCACCTGTAATCTATTTACTTTCAAAAGAGCGTTGAAAGAAAGTTCATTGGACTCAAAAGACTGAAAGGAGGAGTGAGTCAGAGGATCCTGAGTTTTAGAGAAGAAGGTGAGGAGCAGAAGGAGAGAGATGTGGTAGTAAGTTTGCACTCCTATGTTTATGTTTACAATAAAAACTCTAAATAAAATAAATAATGCGAAGTGTGTCTGTGAACCTAAAGGAAAAGAGCGAGACAGAGAGAGGACTGTAAATGCTGCAGAAGGCAATGCTGATTGTCCAGCTGACAGATGACTTTGCCTCCCAACGATCATCACCAGGTTAAAGGTATGACATCATCCAGTAAGTATGTCACGCACCCGAGGGAGCGCACACGTGCTGCACTGCTGAAATATTGAAAGGTTTCTCCAGCTCTCCTCCTGGAAGCCCATGCTCTGCTGTATTTCAGATAAATACAGAGTTTCTCTGATTAATTGTTTGATTAAAGATGTAAGAAAATCAATCTGCCATAACATTATGACCACCATCTTGTTTCTCCTCTCTCTGTCCATCCTACCAGCTCTTCTGATCATACAGGAGCTGTATGAATCATCTGTTTCTCTGCATACTTTATTCTCCTCCATTCACCCTCATCCTCAATGCTCAGGAGCCCACAGGACCACCACATCCTTTGTAGTTGGTCCACCTTGCAGATGTAAAGTCAGAGACATAATGTTATGGTTGATCAGAATATATAACCGTGACAAATGAGCAGCAAAGAGATGTTCTTCTGACTGATTATTTCCAGTGAAGATCACAGCGGCTGAGGGGAGCTTTCAAAGCACACAGAGGACAAGAGGAGATTCATGGCCAGTGACATGCACACTTCGCCTTTCCATTCAGAGACCACCGGTCTAAGCACAATTTATTGGCTCATGATTGGAAAATACTGCATACTCCATAAAGACTGTGAAGGACATCCACTGTTCCATTGTCCAAAGATATCCAGACACCTACGGTTCATGAATTCAGCTGCTTTATGGTCTACACATTGCAGACAGATTGCACACATGGCTTATATAATCTTCATTGAAAATCACTGGCACCAGAATGGGACATCCTGCATCATCCACAAGAGACTAATCATGCCCGAAGCATGGGTTAGAGGGGTATAAAGCCCCTCATCGCTGAGCTGTGGAGCAGTGGAGCTGCATTATCTGGACCGATTGAGCTCCAAACCTTCCTTTGGGGTGAGTTGGAGTGGTTAGCCAGACCCAATCATCCAATATCAATACCTAACCATCACTCTTATTCACTCTTAGAACCTTTTTGCGACTGCTGTAGATGTTGGTTAATGGAGTCTTGAGGACTAAAGCAGATATCTATGTACAGATATCAATACCCCTCCCCCTGTAGATGCGGGACTCTTCCTGATGACTGCAAATGGTATAGAGTCTTGAAAACAAAATGAACCAGCAGGTCAGCAGCTTCCCTGTCCTACCCCCGTCTCCTGAGAAGAGAAGCAATGATAGAGAAGCTGTTCTCTCTCTTATAAATGGGTGGAGCATCACATGTTACTTTAATGTAAAATGCTGCATAATGTTGCTTTAATGATAATCTTGAGCATCTGGTTATCATTTAAGGATAGCAAACCACGTATTTCACTGAAAGGGTGCAGCCGTGACCGAACTCCGCGCACAGAGGAGTAACTCGGAAAGAATGTATGGTATGTAATTGTAAAAGTCTCTCCCACAACACATTGAGACACCAATCTCACTTAACACACGTCTGCACAAAAGCCTGGGAGAATAGATTTTAGTATTCTCCGTTATGTGGACTTCACCGATCTCCTGATTACACCTCAACATCTAATTTGAAGCATGCAGACCCTCTCAGCCACCACCCACTTGTGGAAAGGTCAGGAAATGGATTTAGACCCTTAATTTTGGAAATGATGCCATCGCTCGCAGGCAGCACTCTGACACTCAAAGCTCTAACTAAGACAACTTTCCAATTAACCCCCACGGCTATTCAGACTGGGGGCAACACCGTGTCCATCTTTTCATGGTCCACGCCTATTAGACAGGGGATGGTCAGCAGGGTCAGTGAATGTGCAGAAATCGGTATCACCTGTAGGCTGACATGCTGTGATTTCGAGAAGACTCTTTGATGTTCAGCGGCCGTTGAAGAAATCTATGAGAATGTTTTTCCCCAAAAAATGTTGTAATTAAGGTGAACTTTTTATTTCTGTATTTCTTTGTGTTTTATTATAAATAAAGCAGATTTCCGTATTTATACAACCCTGGAAAAGAGAGAAACACTCTCTCTTTTGTTATTTTTTGTAAATCTGCTCTAGACATTTGGCAACGGTTTCATTCCAAACATTCCTTAAAAACATCTGGGTTACTTGATTTTCCACGAATGACACCCAACAGCAGGTTGAAAGACTGGTGGAGAGCATGCCCAGACACGAAAGAGGAGGCCAACGTGGGCAGGTTGGGCTCTCCTAACAAGTTCAGACCAAGAGCAGACCACAAGCTGCATAAAGAATCCAAATATGTTCATCACAGGACCAACAGGCTGCTCAAAAAAAGACTAAAGTTCTCCATCTCTAGATGTCCATAAAGAACATCTAGACAAAGAGCAGGACTTCTGGAACAATGTGTTTTGGACACATGAATCCAAGGTTAAATTATTTGAGCACAAGAACCTCATACCAACTGTGAAGCATGGTGGTGGAAACATTGTGGTTTGGGCCTGTTTTGCTTTCCATCATAGAACCCATGATAAATTCTATGCTCTATCAGATGGTGTTTTGACGAAAATGTGAGACAATCTGACAAAAAAACTGAAGCTGAAGCAGAGGTGGAACATGCAGCATGACAATGACCCAAAACATTTGTGTAAATCCACCAACGATTGGCTTAAAAGTAGGAAATTGAGAGTCTTTAATCATAGTGAGATGCTGTGGGGTGAAAGAAAACATTCTGCCAGTCAATGTCAGAAACTGGTGGACAATTTTCATAAATTTTGTAAATATTATGCAGTTACATCACCTTTATCTATAGATATAGTTTGAAAGAAGATCAAACATTATGTCCATATTTCTTAAAGAACTAAATATTTAATGGAGTGTCTTAATTTTTTCACATGAAAAATATGACTGTAGTTTGGAGTTTATACAGTATATAATATATATAACTGCAGAAATGGAAAGAAGGATCTGACACACAGGTGTAAAAGTGTGAGCACAGATTTTATAAAACAGTTAAAGGAGAACTGGGACCAATGTTCTTCCAGTCATGAGATCACAGTTACTAAACTGTCCTTATAATTTCATAAATATCTTTCAGGACCGTGGAGATACCAGGTTAACACCACAGAATCTTTCCAGGATTCCTGCAGAGAGCAGCTGGCATTTCTCTCCGTGTTAATGGAACGTCTTCATGTTCACTTTCCATACCCTTTCTCCAGCTGGCCATCTACGCTGTTCCTAACTGCATGAATGAACCTGTGTGTAAAGACCTTCACCAGTTATTGACTTAATTGGCACACGTCCGATACAGCAGTGAGATGTTTTTGATGAAACAGAAACATGAATCGGGAAAATTATCCAGAAAGAATATTAATGTTACTGGAACTGTAATTCACCAGCAGTTTTCTCCTCTCTTTCCAGTAAAGAGAAAGGGGAAGACACACACACACACACACACACACACACACACACACATACACGCACACACACACACACACACACACACACACACACACACACACACACACATACACGCGCGCACACACATGCACATGCACACTGTTGCGTAATTTTTTATCTGATGAACTATATATATATATATATTATTTATTTTTTTAAGAAAATATCTTTTGAGCAAAAATTCAATCATTTTTCTGGGTTATATGTAATAATTACACTGACAAGGATATTTTAATAATAATTAATAATTGATTTTTAGCTCTTTGGTAAGTCTTGTAGTGTGTATTATATGTGTATCATGTCTGTATGTTACTCTGATCCTGAGATATGAAGCACTGAAAAGCCTAGCGCAGATCTCAAAGAGGTGAATAGTGTCCATTAATCATTAACTGAGACATTAAACCATGTCCTTCAGGTTCTTCAGGAGCATTGCTCCAATCCCCCCTGCAGCTGTGGTCTGGTGGTTTGGGATCCAGCCTTGAAACTGGAAGGCATTTAAATACCCAGTTGCTGCCCCGTCATCGTGGGTAGGGCTGCCCACCGCTCCGGGCATGTGTGCTCACTGCCCCCTAGTGTGTGTATGGATGAGTTAAATGCGGAGAAGGACAATTTCCCTTGAGGGCAGCAGAGTGGGCCTGTGTTTACTCCTCTGTCGAGTGTGAACATCACATGAAGTCACTCTTGGTTAAGTTTTGCCGTTAAGCAGAAGGACACACAATGGGACGTCATCCCTGGATACTCTAAACTAGGCCTGCTTCTCTTCTGAACTCACCCTGACGTGAGATTCGTCAGCAGGCAGAGATGAGCTCTTCTGGTCTGACTGGTGATCTGAAATTTCATATACCATCACTGAGGGGATTCATGAGTGTGACTCTCCTCTGGGTAGAAGAGAAATCGCATCTTGAAATGACATCTTGCTGAAATGTTAATTGCATTTTTCAGTTTTGACGTCACCAAAGGCAGTGAGCTCACAATCGATGCACTTCTTAGAAAAACGCTGCAGTTTACGAGGATAAAAACAAGAGGATGAATATTATTGATCAAATAAAACGGCTGTAGGATGGTGCTGATGACTCTCCTACAGCAGGAGCTGAGGTGCTGAATCAGTCGTTATTAGTCATCCCTGTTTACTGTGAGCGGCGTTACTGAAGCACCGTTTTCCAGATTTTCTCAGAGTGAGCAAAGAGAAGTGAAGGGATATCAGATCATCACCAAGGCCAAGGACTGTCTCTGGATCCAATCAATCCGACTGCAGACTTCATTCTCCTCCTTTCACCCTGATCTTCAATGCTCAGGACCCCACAGGACCACCACAGAGCAGATATGATGTGGGTGGAACTGAAGAAAAGGCAGTTGCATGTGGACACTCCCAGGAGCCAGAACCCAGACTTTGTTATATTTAATAATGTTGAACTAGATGCTTTCAACAGTGGAATCTGAAAGTGTGACTTTGAGTGATCTGTGAAAGACAGGATTTCTTATTTCTCTATCACACAACTGTCTCCAGAGATGAGCAGTTTGAGCAATGTGGACCAGATCCGTGCAGAGCCGTCACTAATGGATTTAACAGGACTTGTTAGAAAGGGGGTTTTGGCCGATTGGCAGATAAATGTGCACATAAGCACATGACTTGCTCTCATTAAGTGCTAAAGCTGTTTGCATCTGGCAGCGAAGACCCCCGAGCCAGGGTAGTCGGTCCAGAAGGGATTCAGAAGTTAGCCAGGGAAGAGGGACAATGACGTTCATGCTTACGTCCTCTCTGAAAAACAGTGGTGAATAATAACATACTTGATACATATGGTTGGTGTGGTACCTCTCTGTCCGCAGTGCACCGAGTGAGATTATGCTGATCTAATATCTGACAGAAGACCAAAAAACGAGAAAACATCCGTAGATAGTCTGAAAAGCTTAGCTGACCGATGAGTTGTGCAAATGGGATGCACACTCAGCTCTTCTACCCTGAGTTGTTAGAGTCATCTTTCAGGCAACTTCAGGATGAACCCACTGCCCCCTCCAAACACACACACACACACACGCACACACACGCACCACTGTCTGCGTCATTCCCTTTTATTGTTGCACCAGTAAGGCATCGAGTCACATTAAGGTAATGACAACAAAGGGCACAGACTCTTGGCAAAGGCACAAAAACAAAGGCTTGATTCACTAATCCTTCTGTCGTTCACAGCCATGGGGCATTAGAATGTGATAATCAACACTTACGCTGGGTTTGCAGGCTTCGTGTGATAACTGTAGCCCCACGCACAGATACCGAGCTCTGCCTGTGGGTGGGAATTTAATTACGAGAATGCAGTGAAGTGTAGTTTGAGAGACGCTGATAAAGTCAAGCTCTTCACTGTTTTTCGCTCCTTATCTTCAGAAAGAAGAAATGAATCAAGAGCAGAGAACGAACCAAACCTCAAATCAGGCGTCAATCCTGGGAATAAACGCTTCTCTGGGTTTCAGAGAAGAATCGGTTAATTTAGTCTCTGAGCTGCTGTTTTCAGAACAGACACAAATAAATAAATGAACTAATAGAATAAACAAAGACTGATCGTCTTACATGCTGAGAACAGACTGCAATGTCTGTATTTCTAGAAAGTAATGAGAAAAAATTGATCTTCGTTATAGCTGTACTGAAAGTTGGAGGTGAGATGGGGACGTTAGTTTGGTTTGCAGGAGATTGTTGAAGCGAGTGTGATCACCACGTCCAGATCCAAACAGCTCTCTGAGGTCTGTCTGTGTATATGTAGGCCCTTCATTCCAGTCTCCCGTCTTAGTCTGTCTTTGTTTACGTTCATATCCTCACATTCTGTGGTCAGGCTCGTATGTCATTTATGTTGACTTTGTGTTTTGTCGATGTAAAAAAAAAACCCTTCCCTTGCTTTTATGTTGGCCTCTGCTTCTCACGCCCTGCTAAACGTGACAGAAAGAAGGTTGTAGATGCAGATGAGTCTGGGAAGGGATTTAAAAAGATCTCAGAACAATCAGAAATCAGTCGTTCCACTGTCCAGAACATCATTTACAAGTGGAGAACATACCTAGTAAGTTCAGCCAAACAGACGAACCACAAGATGTTTAAAGAAGATCCAACAATCCTAAAATGGATCTCTAAAGGTAGCTCTAAACCAGTTTGTTTTTCATGGGAACATGAAAAACAAACATCAGAGCAAGACTAAAGTTCTCCAGAGAACATCAAGTGCATTCTCTCAGACTCTGGATTATCATTTCCTCACTACCCTGCTAAGGTGTGGAAGTGGGCCCCTGGAGGTGTTCCTGGGCAGCTCCACAGACAGTATCAGATGGTGCACCTGTCAAACCTTAATACAGGTGTCCTAATGCAAGGTCAGGGAGGACAGAAACCTCCTGTTAAGTAAAAGGGCAAACGTTCTCTTGATCTTCAGTTTCAGTATGAATACAGCCTCACAATCTGTCTGGGTTTTGGGTTTTCAGCAGGAGGTGTCAGAAAATATCACACAGGGATAACGCTTGGCAACCAAACATTCATAGCAACATAAATAGTTGATGCTTCAATGTGGGCTCTTCACAAAGTGCTGGATTATTCACACACTAACAGTTGCAACAGTAATCCTGCTGAGTACGAGAGGAGCTGAAGTTCAGACATTCAGACATTAGTGCATGTTCTTGGCTGAGGAGCCAATGTGGTGAAGCTACCATCTGTGGGATTATGACTAGAGTGTGACATACTATACGACCTGAATGAGAGACTCCATTAAAGGCTAGTCTTTTGTTCTTTGCCCCACCTGTCTTAACGGCCTGGTCAGACCAACAGAGGAGTGTCACTGGAGCAAGCTTAGGAGCACGTTGTATGATTCACGAGCCCTAATTGACCATTAGAATAAATCAGCATGCATCTTCCTGGAACTGCTGAACAACTGCTACACACTGGTCAACAAAACGGCTCTGTATTCCCAGCTAACGGACATCCAGTGCAACCATACTTTTTGTCCTGAGGTCATTAGCATTAATCCAGTCAGGAGAAGCAAACGAGACTGGAACAAGGAACAAGTCCAGGGCCAGTCTTTCAGGTTCTTATTACAGCAGCACAAAACTAACCTTCTCCAGCAAAAGCAGGAAACCAGTGGAAAAAAGAGATATTTCTGCCTGATCTCTGGGCTTGAGAACGAAAGAGACAGAGAGAGCAGCACAAACAGAGGGTGAGAAGAACACCCTGGAGTCCTGCCAGGAACATTCTGGCTGCCCTAACTATAAAGAGTATACAGCATCAGATCACATGTACTTTAGATCACGGATCAATTTCACTTCACCTAAGTCTGATGTATCATTCAGCCCATGCAGTACGAGTGTAAACAGAATGCCTGTTGTACAGTTACTCCAGAACAGCAGAACTACACCTTTTACACCTTTGCAAATGTAAAGTAATGTATAATAACCAGAATAATAACAATAATAATAATAATAATAATAATAATAGTAATAATAATAATTATAATTATAATAAATAATAATAATAATAATAATAACAATAATAATAATAATAGTAACAATAACAATAATAATAATAGATAAATAATAATAACAACAACAATAATAATAATAATAATAATAATAATAATAATAATAATACAATAACAACAACAACAATAATAATAATAATAATAGTAAATAATAATAATAATAATAATAATAATAATAATAGTAATAATAATAATTATAATTATAATTATAATAATAAATAATAATAATAATAATAATAATAACAACAACAATAATAATAATAATAATAGTAACAATAATAATAATAATAATAATAATAATAGTAATAATAATAATTATAATTAATAATAAATAATAATAATAATAATAATAATAATAGTAACAATAATAATAATAATAATAATAATAATAATAATAACAACATTAGTAACAATAATAATAATAATAATAATAATAATAATAATAATAATAATAATAATGGGCAGATTATTGTATATTATAAAATGTAAATCAGTGTAAAGCAGTTTGACGGTTTAGTTTCCATCGCTCCGTAGCCTCTCTTCAGTTTACAGAGTATTAAATAACAGCGTCCTCACTGTTGTTCTTCCAAAACGGTTTTTAATTTCTAAAAGAATGAAGAAGCTGAAATAACAGGTTACTAAAGTTCTCATTTCATACCACTGCACCCACCACGGCAAGCTGGTCCTACCTGTTGGTATGCAGGTTCTCATAAAGCCGGTTTTCAACAGCTCCTATAAACAGGTCTAAATGTCCCTGTTTTGCTCCCATGGAAAGGCAGCAGGATATCATCTCAGGTTTTAATGAATCACTCTGACTTCACGTGGTTTTAGTTTGAGTTCCAGTGATTTCAGGATAAAAAAGCATCCGACAGCAAACACTAGACACTGTTTTGAAGCCAATCTGAGAAAAATAGAGCTTTAAGAGGTTTAATCTCTCAACAAAGGAACAGAGAACTTCACCTTTCAGCTTGTTCTACCTCTGTGGAACTGAAGGGCTGGAAGAACAGTGTGGGAGAATGGTCAGGTGAATGTTGAGGAAGGTTTGTGGACTTGCTTTGGCCCAGCCAATATGTAGATCCCCAACTATCCGTCCCTCTAGTCTCCAGGCAAACGGAGGGTGGCCTCTAGAAATAATGCCACGGCCACCAATCAAAGTGTGTGTGTGTGTGTGTGTGTGTGTGTGTGTGTGTACTAAAATGTCAGCAAAATCAAAATAAAATCTTGCATTTTATGAATAATAACGAGGTGTTTTTATTATTAATGAGGGCGTGTATATCATTGTTGTTGTGGGCAAAAGCATTGTATCTGCAAAATGTCTACTTTGGAAGACGAGGAAAATGCCTTCTTAATATTCCATGGAGTTCAGTCTATAAATATTTTATCTGTGTGTGTGTGTGTGTGTGTGTGTGTGTGTGTGTGTGTGTGTGTGTGTGTGTGTGTGTATATGAATCCTGGTGGTAGGTTTGTCTCTAGAGACATGTAAACAATTCAGGTTCCACGCTCTGCCGTATGACGAAATCAAGGACAGGTCTCGTCTCTGTACATGACTGACTATATGAAGTCGTCCTGTTGCGCCTGCTTTCCATTCTGACTGTTGGGTTGGATCAGCATTTGCGAGTAGTGTTCTTTGCAAGCAATTCGAGCAGTTGGAAGAGTTTGACAGGGGTCTCACTGTGGGCCCAGGAAGCAGGATGGTCTTGTTGATGTATTGTGCTCCATACTGGTGCAGGCACCTGACCCAGTGAGGAGACAGTCAGAGCAGTGATAAACCTCCACGAACAACCAGGTAACTTGTTAGAGAAAATATTGGCAGACGGCTGCACGTTACAGCTGCCATAACTGCCATCATCACCACGCCAGCATCACCAAAAACTGCAATGGTGTTGTACCAGACTGTCGTGGAGTCACTCAGAACAGCAGAGAGGTGTCTTCAGTGTTGTCTTGGTGGAGACGACCAATGATTGTGTTTGTAAGCTGTAACAGTCGCATCGCCAGACCGAACCCCAAACGAGAACCGAATCAAAGGCCATTCTCCTGCTAACATCACCATCATTCCTGTCAGTGAAATGTTTGTTACATATATATCAAATATTCAACCTCACACCCTTATGTGTGTGTGTGTGTGTGTGTGTGTGTGTGTGTGTGTGTGTGTGTGTGTGTGTGTGTGCATGCGCAGAATGTTGGCCTGCGTTCTGCTGAAACTGGAGAGCAGCAAATCTGATTCCAGGAGTGACTCAGAGTGACGCTGTCCAACATCTGTTTTGTTTCTTCGTTTCTTGGAGAAGTCTAAAGCCCAGTCTAAAGCCCAGCTCTGCTCAGAGGTTCTGCTCAGATACAACCACATCATCACAGAGATTATTAACAGGTGCTGGAAATGTTGTTACCCCGTTTTTTTATAATTATGCTGGCACGGGTATCTGAAGAACCGACAAACAGCTTAGAGGAACATCTTACTCTGAAGAACAGCTTTTGTTTGGAGCATAGAAACTGACCTGAGTTCGATCTAAATTTAATTTCCTTTTTTTCTGTTTTAATTCCATGTTTTTCATTTTCCATTCTGTTTACAAACAGATGAGCTTCTGTCTCCAACTTTACACCCAATCTGTAGGAGTGTCTGATAGAGTGGACAGTGAGTGGACACAGGGTTTAAACACTCCAGCAGCACTGCTGTGTCTGATCCACTCGCACCAGCAACACACACTAACACACCACCACCATGTCAGTGTGACTGCAGTGCTGAGAATGACCCACCACCGACATCATATCTGCTCTGTGGTGGTCTCTGTGTGTCCTGGATCATTGAAGATCAGTAGTGGAGAGAACAAAGTCTGCAGAGCAAACAGATGAACTACAGTCTGGAATTATAGAACCACAACATGTTTGTGTTTGTTTTACATTTTTCTGTTTAGAAATGCAGCTAAATTACACTGTTTTTGAAAGATGTTACACCTTCATTACTGTTTCATGATTTTATGCGCTGCACTGCTGCCACTCTTTTGTCTTGATTAGATAAAAGCATCAGTGTAGATGTACAGATGTTCCTCCTGTAAAGTGCCTGGTCGGAGCTCTTCTGCTGAGGGAACTGAAGAGAATAATGCCTTTTGGAGCGTTCAAGCACTTTGTAATTACGAATTTGATATTGCCATAATTTGCATTATGAGTGTTGTCTGCTTTATGCATGTTATCAGGGTGTTGAAGGCTTTTGCTAACAACAGGAACCTTGAGCTTCACCTACACTGATCAACCATAACATTATGACCACCTCTTTGTTTCTCCTCTCACTGTCCATCCTATCAGCTCCTCGGATCAAGGAGCACTTTGTAGTTCCATGATTACAGACTGTAGGTGTGTTACGCTGGTACGAGTGGACCTTCTCTGCACAGCAATGACACTAATGAGGATCCTCTTCTGTCATGTCCCTAGTGCAGTCCCAATACAGTCCTGGCAACTTGTGTTTAAATCTCAGACATGGTTGTAAATAAAATACAGAAGGGTGAGATGGATGGGAGTTTTATAAGGGTGAGATGGACTTTGTTCTGCATTCTGCATTCCCTCAAACTGAGCCCTGGGCTGAGGTCAGGTCTCTGCCAGGCTGTGGTGATAAGCCCCTGGCCGTGTTTTCACAGCGTCAGTGAGGGCAAGATCTTTAAAACGTTCCACCAGCTATTTCTGTAACATCTCAGTTCCTCTTTAAATTCTGCCAGAACAGCTAGAAATGAATCTATGTACTGTTTTCCATTCTCAGGTTACAGAATTCATCCACGCAATTCAAATCGCAGTTAGAAACCCCCCGAATACAGCTGCCAACACCTGTTCATCCCAGTTTACACACCGAAGAGAAAGGAGCCACAACATTTCCTATAAACTTCTCCACATATATTTATTATATCAGCTATAATTACTGCTTCGCACTGTGGCAGCTGCAGGACTCTGTCCTCCATAACAGTAAAAGTGGATTTAGACGTGTCTATCTTTAGCCTGCCTGGAAGATGTGTAAAGATGGTTGTTGCCATAGATCTGCTCTATAAAATGAAAGGTATGGGGTTCACATTCGCAGCCCAAGAATGCAGAGTCCAAACATCTATATGGAATGCTTTGTAGAGTATGGAAAACCAAAGGCGAAAAGTCCGATTTAGAGTGGCTCTCTATGCACTTCATTATTTTTATAACATTTACAGTCACTGAGCAGATTTATGGACACAGGGTTATGTTGTGTAACATTAGGATCACGGTGGAATGTTTCTCCTCACTGCAGGTCAGACACTGAACGTGTAAACCCCACTGGGGTGGAGGAGAGGCCAAATAGAAAATCACCCCCTGAATCCTGCACTGAAGAAATCAACTTAACCTACACACTTAAAAATGAGGGTCATCCAGAAAAGAAAAAGGTTCTCCATAGAACCAGGGACACTCACAGAACCCCTTGTATTAGGGGGTTCCTTACATCATAAATCTGTCTTCAGATTGATGGAGAATATGCTGTAGAGGGTTCTTCTAAAAAATCCACCAAAAAGTGGTTCTTCTGTTGTTAGAACTTTAAGCTTCTTGCTATAGAAGAACACTTGGTGCTATATAGAACCATCTATAGCACATTCTCCATCAGTCTGAAGAACCCTTTGGCAATGCAAAGAACCCTTTAATCATGTAAACGGTCTGTTTTTTTTTTTTTTACTAAAGAACCCTTATAGAACCCTAATTTTAAATGTGGGCCTTCCGTTTCACACTTTCATAACTACATAACTTCAAATCATAAGCAGTGAATCATGTGACCAGAAGGTTGTGAGTTCAAACCCCAGGACTTATAAGGTACTGATAGTTGTGCCCTCAACTCTCCAGGCTGGGTGTAGTTCCCAACATTGAAATTTAATTTCTAATGCAGTGTCTGTGTTTCTTCAACCTGTTAGGTGGAGTTGACATAACTTCATTTTGTAAGATGGTCCACGCCCCGGTGTCCCCCACACAGCCTAAGTAAACCATCAAGTCCCACCGCATCATCACACCATACATCTTCGCCTCTCCGCCTCCACGTTTTGCCTCTTAGACCACCTCACACACCTCCCGAGATGCCACCCAAACTCCAGCCCAAAATCCTCTGACTTGCTTGGTTCCAGACTTCAGGGGCGTGGGTCAGCAAAACAAACACTGGAGACACCCAGGTGCCCTGTGTCCAACTAGATCTCAATCTAAACAGGAAAAGACAGCATAGGATCTTAAACATGCATCCAGTTTAATGGGTCAATTTTCCTGGTGTAGGTCTGGAAACACAGTAACATAGTGAACATACCTTCATGCACAGCATGTTAACATGATTACTCATAAAGTATTAAAGAACACAGTCAAGGTCACACAGCATTAGCCTGGTTCTAAAATAATACAGAGAATTAGACTCTGTACAGCTCCACGGTGCTCATGTGCAAAATCACTGCTCTGAAGGCAGCAGTAGCTCTGAGGCAGAACAAATCCCATCCTATCAGCTCCTCTGACCACACAGGAGCTCTTTGTGGTTCTATAATTCCAGACTGTAGTTCATCTGTTTCTCTGCAGACTTCATTCTCCTCCTTTCACCCTGATCTTCAATGATCAGGATCCCACAGTAGGCGTCTACAGATTCCCAATCCTAAAAGAAGCATGAAAAATCCATAAAATTTCAGCTTCAGGAATGTGTTTGAGACCATGCTGTGCTGGAAAGCTGAGTTTATGACCACGAACGGATATCATCGCTGGTAAGATTGCATAGATTTCCAAGAACCAAGTTCAGAACGGGAAACAAAAAGGCTTCCCTAAGGCCTCGGAATAGTTCAGAAAAACAGTGCAGGAACCAGCCTTTGTTGGCTAATTTTAGACGGATGAAATGTCCAACACACCCTGAAGAAACCAAATTTGAATGACTTCAGTGGAAACAAGGCTGATCCCTATTGTTTTCAGGCACAAAGCAGATCTGTCAGCTCTGTAACTTCAGCTCCTCAGAGTTCAATCAGTTCTCGTTAAGGTTCAAATTAAAACTCGGACTGTGAGGACATAGTTACACACTAACATGCACTGTACGGGACGTTGGTATATATAAATATAATGTCAACGATTTTTAAATGTTTCACAGAATGCACTTACTAAGTATTTATACACTCATCCTCAAAAAAATAGCTGCACCAGAAGCAATCTGCTGACAGGAATGAAACATGCTGAGTAAGTAAGCAAGGACGGGGTCTTATCTCGGTACATAAGGTCGTTTCGTTGCGTGTGCTTTCCATTCTGACTCGTGCTGTTATGTTGGTAGCATTCTTTGCAAGCGAAGTAAATCGGAAGCAAATCCAGCTGCTCCAGTGCTCCAGGAACTGAGGGAGGACATTCAAGCTGCATGGCATGGATCATCACAGGACATCATTAGGAACCTCTACAACTCCATGCAGAGACGTCGGGCACAGATGCTCTTGGGCTGAACTTGTAGGACGGTCCGATCTGTCCACGTTGGCAGTATGTGTTTAGTTACATCACCTCCATCTCTCAGTATAGTTCAATGAAGATCAGATGTTGAATATTTTACAGTTAAATGGGGTGTTCGTGGGGTATCCTAACTTTCTCACACCACTGTATGGCGAGAAGGGATGGTCAAAGCTTCTCCGAGCATGCCTGAAAAGTGCTCCAAAAGCACCAGAGCCCATCTCTGTAGGAGTCATCCATTGATGTCTAGACTGTTATCTCTGTATCACCATGAATGCTCTCACCCACTTGTGGAGAACATGGTAAAGAATCAGCTGACTCATCTGCGACCACTTACTCCACATCTGTGTAGAGCGAAGATTGTGGTGTGTTTACAATATAAACTCTTAAATGCTCTCTCTCTCTCTCTCTCTCTCTCTCTCTCTCTCTCTCTCTCTCACACACACACACACACACACACAGCACTGTTAAAATGCTTAAGAGTGGATTTAAGTGGAGCTGGAAAATCATTCAGCAGCCAATGTTCTGCAGCTCTCATTGCTGGTACAAGGCTAGTCCTGGATCTCAGAAACAGCCCTTTGTTCTCACTTGAATAGAGAAAACTTCATGGCCCTCAAGGCCTTCAGAGAACGCTCTGAGAAAAGCAATACACAGTGCCATAAAGAGGTGTTCACCCACCTCACTGATTAAATTCAAAGAAAGAAAGACACAAACCTAATCCCAATAATGCCTCAAAGGGACTCTAATGAAACAAATCCAAAATGGGATTTTATATTTTTGAAAGATATTTAATAAATGATGCCACCTGGTTAAAAAGGGAATTTGGTCTTACTCCTCCTCGCAGAACTCTTTCAGGTCAGAAATGTTTATATGTATATGTGTTTCAGTCCTGCCAGAAAATTTTGGGACTGTACACCAAAAGTAGACCTACCTGTGTGATCTGGTTCGTTGTCTTGTGGCATGATCCAACTCTACTTCAGATTCAGCTCGGAAACAGATGACCTTTCTGAGATCTGATACAGAGCAGAACTCATAATTCCCTCTGTGATAGCAATTCACTTTGTAAATTACACGCCAGTGTTTTTTTTTTATTCTGTAGAATCATGACTGTATTTTGATCACACACGTATTACAGTGTCAGCACTATTTCAACAAAACGTTCCGGAGACACCAAAAAGAACGTTGTACAATGAGGGTTATAATGAGGGTGTGTAGAAATGGGAGCTGTAGCCCTGCTTCACTGGAGGACGTATGTGTCAGATTAACTAATTAACATAAATATAACGTGACGTCTCATGGTGGGCATCGCTGCTCGCTGAATGTCCCCCATCGTGGCTGTTGGGTCACTCTGCGCATGTTGGACAATCCGTCGGATGTCCCTTTTCCAGGATCTTTCTTGTTGCTGGTGTGTGCCTTCTTCTATTCACTGCCAGCTGCATTCTATGGTAATATCTGCCCAACCAGTATGGAGAACAAAACGTTGATAAGACCATCCCACTTCCAGGAGTCCTACGATGACCCCCCTGAAAGCCTGAAAGACGTCTTAGTGCTTTCATTTAGTGATGTAAACATGGCTGGTACTGAACTGAGTTTAAAGTGGACAGAGAGACGGACAGAGAAGGCAGCATTAGTTTCAAATGCAGAACAAAACCCGCTTCTTCTCTTCTGTCGATCTGAAGAACGTTTGCTGGCTGTCAAAGTTTTTGAATGTGATTCATCTGTGACCTTGTAGAACTTTATTCATACGGTGCAGAGGATTCAAAAAACACGTGTCTCTCACCGCAGTGACCTGAGGACAGTCACAATGTGGTCATATTTATTCACCGGCCAATTCATTAGTCTTGTAGGTCCAATTTGACCTGTTGAAGTCCAGTGTCTAAAGCAGGAGGTCATCTGAATGACTGCGGCAGGGAAATCTGTACTGTACTGTACTGGCTATGTTTGCCAGCTGTACTCTTGCCCTTCATTAGGGTCAGATTCTGACCACAGAGCTGCCATTGGCTGTGTATTTTTAGGTGGTGAACCACTCTCAACCTGTCAGTGGCCCTGAGGTGTGTATTACCCCTGGTAACACCACAGTGTCTGATACACACACTACTATATCACTACTATGTCAGTTGCACTCTTGTGGACACAGAATGAATCAGGATAGAATGGATAGAATTTTCATTATAATGTGACAAATGGAGGCAAATCCAGGTCCAGAAAGTTCCAATCACCTGGTGAGCTGCAGCAGAGCCATAGAGAGTCTGTATGCAGGTTGAGCATCGGCCCCGCCCCCTCTCTCTGATCAGTCAGAGTCTGTATGCAGGTTGATCATCGGCCCCGCCCCCTCTCTCTGATCAGTCAGAGTCTGTATGCAGGTTGAGCATCGGCCCCGCCCCCTCTCTCTGATCAGTCAGAGTCTGTATGCAGGTTGAGCATCAGCCCCGCCCCCTCTCTCTGATCAGTCAGAGTCTGTATGCAGGTTGAGCATCAGCCCCGCCCCTCTCTCTGATTTAATTCATCACACAATTCAAACTGATGATAACTCTAAGTGTAAATAGGGTCTAGATTGTTGTGTTGTTGGTCTGTAGGTTATTCTGATCCTGAGTTATGGAGCCTAGAAAACAGCACATAACTTCCTTCAAAATGTGGATCTTTGGTTTGAAGAGTTAAGATCACAGTAAAAGTTTCCAGGTGGAACTTCTTCTGGAATGACTGGAATTTCCTAGTATTCAATTGTAATTCCCTTTGGGAGGAAGTCTCAGTGACGAATCCTCCCTTTTTAACCACACCTCCTGCCACTCTAAAAGGGCTTGTTAATGTCCTGGCAGTAGGGAATGCATTACAATGTGAAGGTCAGGGAGCTTCCAGGACCAGGGCTGAGATTCACAACGTCAATTGAAATATAATTCAGTGCTGCCATCTTGAGGGAAGTAACAGCAGGTATTCTGACTTCAGCACACTTTGCATGTCCAACCATTTCTGGACACCTGGGCCTCCTGGGTCATGAATGAGATCAATTACGAGGGCAGGTACGAGTGGATCAGACACAGCAGTGCTGCTGGAGTGTTTAAACCTCTCCGAGAACAGTCCACCAACCAGAAATATCCAGCCGACATCGTCCTGTGGGCAGCGTCCTGTGAGCACTGATGAAGGACTAGAGGACGACCAACACAAACTGCAGAAACAGATGAGCTTCTGTCTCTGACTTTACATCTACAAGGTGGAGACACTCGGTAGGAGTGTCTAATAGTGGACAGTGAGTGGACACACAGGGATGGGTAATTGTCATTTTAGTTTACTCACCAACTTTCGTCTGCATGTCGGAGCAGGGAAATCAGCACGCAGCGCAGGACTCTGTCCCTCGTTTCCACACCTGTCTTAGAACTTTATTTCATTAGTGTTCAAAACTCATTCAGGAAGGAACAAGATGGGTTTTGACTGCTCACATTTTCTCTTGCCTGTTTATTTGTGCAGCGCACGTTACGTACAGCTTCAGATTGAGGGCAGGGAACAGAAAGGGGACACGGAAAATAAAGTTCACATTTTCAGTAATACTGATACAGCAGACAGGCAAACACAGAGCTGTATCCAAACCACTTTCTCACGGAGGACAGGATTATTAGAACACCACACATTCACTACTGTACACAGAGGTTAGCTCAGAACAACATGACATCCTTTAGATTGAGGATACTTCAGTCCATGAGAGGGAGACAGGGGGACGCTCCATCCCCAGCGGAGGGGTCCTTCCAATACGAGTCCTTCAGTAAATCCAAACTGCTGATCTTCATGTGCGTGGAGTGGTGTGGATGGAGAGACGGATGAGAGAAGAGAAAGCTACGGAAGAGAGAAACTGGCCCCAAATGTCTCTAACAGACTCCTTTCCTGTCCCTGATGAAATGAAAGGAAGATGAACGACAGCACTGGGCATGTAGGTCCTGTAAGTGAAAGCACATCTACTGTTAACTGTATTTCTATAGAGTCCGTCAAGTGCAAATATACTGAGAGAGAAAGGGCAGAGAGTTTTGTGGCTAGACAACACAGAGTCTTTTCCTCTGGTCTATGTACCACTTACAGTCCTACACACTCCACATCAAGCGATCTGGACGTCTGGGAGTTCTGTTTTTATAATGTTACTAGGCGTGAAACTGTCCATCAGTGAAGATGACCATATTCAGACCTTTAATGATATGCAACACGAACGTAGAAGACACCTGCGGCAAAAGACGTGATGTAGTTTTACTGTTCGTTCTGTCACGTTCCCTGACAAGAAGAAGCCTGATCACACTGTCCAATCAACTAGGAGTTACAGTAGAGATGAATCCACACACACACCCAAACACACACTCACACACTCTCATAGCTCAAGAAACAGTGAGTGTACACACTGAAACACCCCCGCGTCGGACAAACAGCACTGGGTTATGGTTCTGATCCAGCGTTTTGGCAAAGCGTTTGCCGCCCACATTAACACAACCACGGTTTGGTGTGTGTTAGGTCATAGTTGTGCATTGCGAACCGACTTGGGATACTATAGCAACCACCTAGCAACCACTTAACAACTCAATGAAGTTGCTATTTTGTTGTCAAGTGGTTGCTCTGTTATCCTGAGTGGTTGCAATGGTGTTGCCAAGCGGCTGCTTGGTGGTCGCTATGGTCTTGTAAGGTGATTGCTATAGTGTTCCTCCCATGTGGTTCTAGGAGGTTGTTCAGCAGTTGCTATGGAATCCCAAGTGGTCGCTATGGTATCCAAGTTTGGTTTCAAATCATAACACAAGCCAAAATACAGCAAAACTACAGAGCGTGTAGGGGTTGACCCAAAACGCCGGGTCAGAATAATGGTCCAATCTGCCCAAAACAACCCAGTGCTGGATGTGTCCAGTACTGACCCAGTGTTTTAGAGTGAACGTGGAGTGCAAAGAAACTACGCTCACAGAGTGGATAATCCAGACCCAAAGAGTACAAATCTGCTTCCGGATTTTTACTCTTTGGTCCCAAATTTCCCACATCAACACTAAAATATAAACACCAAAATTACAAATGTCCTTTTAGAGACCCAGGATATTAATTATACCTCCGAAATGGACACTGTGAGCTTTCGCTAGTAGACACGTCATCAAGCCAGTGATTATAAGGGGTGTGACAATATCCTGCTACACTGATATCACCATTTAAAGAAGACATACTGTATTTATTTAGATACTATATTGTAAGATGTCAGTATTATCGGATTTAAGAAACCTTGCATAAATATTGTAAACGAAAACATGTTGAAATAATATTCAGCCTACCTAAATGAATTATACTGAGTTCTACACTCTTCTATTTACGATAATGAACTGTATATATCAGAAATAGCCATTTCATTCTGCCAAATCTGGAAAACAAAACGATGAAACATTAAGAGTTAGAACAGACCATTCCTACACTTTAAAAAGGTAAGAAAGTTCACAGATTGGGGCAGAAATGATCATGTTTTAAGTTCCCAATTAACGTTTGGTCCAAATATGGCTGACGTCTGAGCACCAAACGTGGCCCAGATTTGGTCCAAATGTCTCACTATTGGGTTTGTGTTTGAGCTCCCTGACATACTGTTGTAGAGATGCACTGATTGGCCGGTGAGCAGACTGATTTTCGGAGTGATTGGACATTATGTAATCGATTCTGCGGCAGTCAGGTTTCGTAAACCGCACGAGGGTGACATCATCGCATGGCAGACACACACATGCCCCCCTGCCAGCCGTGCCCCTCTCAGTCGTTTAGAGTTTTCTAATTCAGTGTGAATAGATGTACGGTCGTGAAATGACTCCACCTCCTTTAACCCTCGTCCCAACAGGGCTGTAGATGGAAATCAGAAAAAAAAAATTAATCAGTCGATAAAACTGCAATCGGTGCATCTCCATGATTTTCCTAAACTTACACACTGTGTATATTTTAAAAGGACAATATCGTAGCCCTCTGTTGGAGTCACTCCGTCGCGTGGATCTAAACCATCGGTAGCTTCTTGTTCGTGTTTATTGGTCATGATGTGAAGAAACCATTCCATTTAAGAATATACTGCTCTAAACGGAACTTCATTAAATACAGTGCAGCACATTCCATACACACATCAGTACAGTAGCCAGTAGAAACTGGGAGAAAGCTCGACTGCTAGTATCTATTTCACAGATTTCGTTAAACATGTCGCCAAAACTAGGGAGACGAGCAGCTTTCTGAAACACCGAAGAGCATGTAACGTGATAAGCGATATTTCTAGATGCACTAGGCTTTCGTTCATTCTGTGCTTTATTGTTCCCAACATTGAAGTCCAAATGACTCTGAGCACTCCGGAGCACGCTGTGGAAGAGTGCGCGAGTGCATCACGGCCGCGCTGGGCTTTTTTAATGCATGTATTGACACGGATGCTATTACGAACCTATTCAGAACCTATTACAAACCTCTGACCTTCGCTCTCCAATCCTGGAAAAGCTCCTGCTGAGTATCACTAAGGCTACACTTCAGTTTGTCTTGGACCTGAACACGATTTATCAGAACTGAACAACCTGTCTGTCACCACGCCTACATTAACCCCACCCACAAAAAACAGATGCCTTTAGATAACAGCTTGCTCAACATCCCATTAATCAGACACCAGTTTCAGATTCGCCCAGTCTGACAGTCAGTTACGCCGTACAGATGAAGACTGAGGAGGGTCCAGTAAGTGGAGCAGGATCCAGGATGGGGAGGACAGCAGGTAGGTGTGCTTTGAGGATGGAGATGAGTACCACATGCTGACTGGTGGTGTTGTTAACAGCTGTAGGATGGGCTTGTTAATGACGCAGTTTGCTGGAAGTCTCAGTACAGAGCTTTCTGTCCTTGGCTCTCAAATTCTGACCAGGCATCATTAAGTTCCATAAAAATCATCTTGGCATATTGTTCATAGGGCTGACCGGTTGCCTGAAAAAACAAACAAACATATACATAAGATTTTGCACATACACTCATAGTTGCACAAATAGTTGCACCCAGATGGAAGTGTGGGATTGCATTGTTGTTGGGAAGGAAGATAAAGCTTATAAGGAACAACAAATGATTAGAAATTTATACTGATATGATCAATAATGAAAGTATGGTGGTGCTGCAGGTAGTGTATGTGTCACACAGCTCCGAGTGCCCGGGGTTGTGGGTTCGATTCCCAGTCAGACCCCTGTCTGTCCCGCAGGTAGTTGAATGGGTCATACTAACTTGCCCCCTGTGTGAGTGTGTGGTACCCTGTGATAGGCTGGCACCCTGTCCAGGGGGTGTTTCTGCCCTATTCCCGATGACTCCAGGTGAGCTCTGTATCACCCCTGACCCCATTCAGAAAGAAGCAGATAAGATCATGACCGATATACAGAAGTGGTGTCTCTCAGGACGGCGTCGGGTTTAACGCAACACGCCAGACGTCTCTGCATGGAGGTGTAGAGGTTCCTAATGGTGTCCTGTGATGATCCATCTCATGCAGCTTGAATGTTCTCACTCAGTTCTGCAGATGGTGTGGTAGGGGTGGAGTGTTGATAGAGCGTCCAATAGCGTCCACACATTTTCAATCAGGGACAGGTCTGGAGACGAGACCGACCACGGCGTAGTATCTGTGTCTTCAAGACGAGATCTTGAGACGGCAGCAGTGTGTGAACGAGCGTCGTCCTGTTGGAATAGAGCACCGGAGTGTGTGTTCAGAAAAGGTAGAACCACTGGTTGCAGAACCTCATTAATGTAATGTTGGTCTGATAAAGTGTCTGTAATGAAGATCAAAGCTGATCTGACATCGTACGAAAATGCACCCACATCATCACACCAGACCTTCTGGACATCTGACGCGTGGCATCAAACTGTTGATCTTGGTGACCACGGTGCCTCCACACACGGATTTATTGGTCGTCTCCACCAAAACGTGGTACTCATCACTGAAGATGAACCGCTGCCATTCTGAGTGACAGAATAGGTTGCTCTTGCCAAATGGTCACTTTGGAGCTCCACGTTGGTTTCCCGTCCAGAACCATAATCGAACACACACTTAGGTTCTGTAAACTCAGCAATGTAGTAAAATGACACAGCATTTGGGTTTAGTGTATATATACGTGTGTTAAAGCACACACAGACACCCTCTCACCTTGTCAGGATGGACAACCAGCACAGCCTTCCTGTAGACTTTCTTCACCTGTTCAGGAGTAACCAGGTCAGCCATGCCCACGGGCTTCCAGCGGGTTTCTCCTTCCCACAGTACCGTGTGCATGGTGGAGAGCAGTGCACGGATGTTACGCTCCTTCCCTTCGATCCAGTCCAGGATCTATCACACACACACACACACACACACAACACTGGAGCTGAAACTGGGCCACACATTCATTAGTACAGATTAAAAGTATCTAATCTGGGTACTAATTACATCCAATCCTGGGTAAAATCTACACCTCGTGACTGATATTCGTTGTGGTGACGGTGTCTGATCCCGATGTAAAGTACAAGCCCTGACAGCACTACCCGACTCAAAGGTGCTTCTTATTTCATTCTGCTTTGGTGTTTTGTTGTTGCTTTTCACCTTGAGTTTCTCAGGATCCATCTCTTTTGCCATCTCCTCTTTTCTCATCTCTGCTATAGTCTTTGGGCCTTTCTTTTCCTTACTGCCCGTGAAGCCTTGGCCAGAAAGCAAGTCATCGAAGTTCGCATCCGTGGCCTTGGGTTTGGTTCCTGTAACAAGCAGGAGACACAAATATCATTATAATATATAACCTTCATAGTTTTATTTATTAACATATCTTAAAATGTCTAAAATTGCAATCATCTGCAAATGATTAGGTCATCGTTAGAGAGGACTTTGGAGAAATGTCTTCTTATTAAAGAATTTCGTGGTACCACCTGGTCATCGTACACAACAGGTTGCATACAATCAGAGTGTTCATTTGAACACTTACCCATGTTGCATTGTGCTTTAGTCCCTGTGCCCCCAGGTGAAGCTCCACTCATACCGGTGAAGCTGATGTTGTAGTTGGGTCTGTTCTGTGGAGAGCTGTGGGGCATGGAGGGTCCTGGAGCTTTAGGCTGGGCCTGGGGCTGCCACCCGCCGCCTCCGCCTGGCTGCCACGACGGGAAGCCCGTGCTGGGTTGCCAGCCTCCAGTGGTGGTTGTGGTGGTGTGCTGGGGGGAGGGAGCTGGCCTCTGAGGAGATCCCATGGGGGGAAAGCCTCCTCCTGTGCCTGTTGGAGTGGTGGGCTTACTAGAAAATCCCGAGCCACCTATTTACCACACGAAAGATTGAAACGTTCAGACCCGATTCGGTCGAATCGGACTAGATTTCAGATTGGCCCGAATCTCACACGCCAATGACAACATTAAAAGCCTGCGTGATCTTTCATCTCTGGCTTTAAAGAGATTAACAAAGCAATCGTAGATTTCTGTACACAAACAGTGTCAGTCAAATGTTTGGAATCCACACCATTTCATTAAACACCCAAACTCAGGTCTTCAGTTTTACGACGTACCCCCCTCTCCCTCACCCCTTCGGCCGGATGGAGCTTTGCACAAGCTTGGCAGAATGTCAAACTGCTTCATTAGTATCCAACAGCAGTTTCACATAAGCTGAGATCTGATTGGCTATAAATCACTGCTGGAGGAGCTTTTAAAAATATACCATTAAAACATTTTTATTGTGGAAAATAAACGATTTATGATAAACTTCTCTATTTACCTCCCAGACTGGCTCCAAGGTTGCCCAAGTCAGCGAAGGGGTCCAGAGTGTTTGGTTTGGGCTGGTGGGTGGGAGTACTGTGAACAGAGCCAGTAGGACTCGTCCCAGCTGATTTACTGCCCATTCCGGAACCCCCGCCTGCTGACAAAGAGACCATTATGTGCTGTATTCCCATTTTCACACCGTTACCAAAACAGATTTCGGTGTTACATCAATGTAGAAAACGCATTAATGCAAATAATACACATGCACTGCAGGTCAAAAGTTTTAGAACACCCAGTATGGATCACATCACAGCACCATGATTGTCTGAAACTGATTTGTTTTACTGGTTTACAAACAACCACAACATTATGACGCTGACATGGTGGTGGTGTGTCTGTGGTGGTCCTGTGGGGTCCTGATCATTGAAGATCAGGGTGAAAGGAGGAGAATAAAGTCTGCAGAGAAACAGATGAACTACAGTCTGAATTATAGAACCACAAAGAGCTCCTGTGTGATCAGAGGAGCTGATAGAGTGGACAGAGAGAGGAGAAACAAGGACGTGGTCCTAATGTTATGGTTGATGAGTGTAACAGTATGAATGCTACAGTAAATACACAGAGCTTTTAATTAAAATTGAAGAAGGCAGTCCACAACGACTTTGATTTCATGTCCAATATCTTGATGTGATTCAAAAAGCTGACAGCAGGTGTCTCCATATAGTTTTGGTGTCCAGTTTCACTTGCCTGGAGGAGCTGGTCTGTTCCAGTCCCATCCACCCATTGTGTTCTGCTGCTGGATGTTAACGGTGGGTGTAGTGGGAGGGCCAGGGGAGCTGCGGCCTGGGCAGGAGAACACCAAAGGTTATCACAGGCTCATTTAGAAATGCAGTCTGCCAGGGAACTAACTCAGCTCCTGAGACTGTTCAGAATGAGAAAACAAAGTGGTCTCCATCATGGTCCTTCAAAATCATATTGCTGTTAATACGACTGCTATTGTGAGTAATGTTTAAGCTCGAATATGCTCTTCAAAGTTTCATGGAAACCCTGACTATACTGATATGAGGGCAGTACAGCCTGGGGCAGCATGGGGTTACAGTCATGAGATGACATCTGGACATCTGATCTTCACTGTAACCACACTGAGAGATGGAGGTGATAAACCATCAGACCATCGTTAGAGAGGACTTTAGAGGAGCCCGGCTCGTTTAAACCTCAGACATTAGTTTGGTTTGCTCTTGATTGATGGAGTGAGTGGGATCACCATGGCCAGATCCAAAGAGCTCTCTGAGGCCTTCGGAAAGAAGGTTGTAGATCCAGAGGAGTCTTAAAAACATCTCAGAACACTTAGAAATCAGCTGTTCCACTGTCCGGAACATCATTTTCAAGTGGAGAACATTTAAAACAACTCCCCACATGACCAGATCAGACCGTCCCAGCAGTAACAGGAGACATGTTTGGCCCAAACCAAATGCAGCAACAAGTTTGATCTTCATGGAGGTGTTTAAGGAGGAAACCCTTACAGTCAGAAAACATCAGAGCAAGATTAAGTTCTCCAGAGAACATCTAGACAAGGACTGCTGGAACAATGTGCTTTGGAGAGATGAATCCAAAGTTGAATTATTTGAGCACAATAATTATGTTTAAAAGACATTTGTTCAATTTTATGTCATATGACCTCCATCTCTCAAAGGCACCACCATTAGAATTCAAAGCTCTTGGGCTTTGCTGGCTCAGGCTGCTGGCCGTGTGGCTCCTCAGCTACACACTCATCATTCATGGTTCATCGTTCATCATTTCCATCAAGAGACCACTTTGTTAACACACTCACGATTTGACCTTTTCATGCAAAGGGACCTAATGCCCTTCAAAGAAAAAACAGACATTAATATCTGTCTGCAGCACAACACCTCCTCCATTACATCACCAAATTACTCTCGATCCTCTGTCACGAACGCAGCGCCGTCCAGGACAAGCTGGAGCCACAAGGACTAGAAACACTTCTACTCAGAACAGTGCAAATACAAGCCAAACAGCACAGTTAGCAGCACATTAGAGTCCATCAACCTCATCACAGGACAGCTTGGTGGCTGTCATAGAAACACGCTGCCCACACAAACACACTGCAGACAAACGCTGGTAGCTGAGAGTGCAGCAGGCGTAGGTGCATGCCTTACCCATGCCCATGTTCTGCATAGTGGGAGATGGAGATCGTGCAGCATGCAGGAAGGGGTCCGGCTGCCCCACTTTACCTGGACCCAGGAATGCCCCCATGAAGTCTTGAGGCTTTGGGGCAGGTGCAGCTGCGGGCTGTGACCCGAACGGGTCAAACGCTGAAAGAACGAAGATAAAAACACTTTCAGTTAATGTTTCTGGACATAAAGACTCATAACTGAGCCACTTTCATATGAAACACATCCAGTAAGTTGTCTAAATATGCTGAGGCCTTACGGGTTTTAGAAGAATATTTACTGTCTGCAGTCCGAGGTGAGGGGCAGGGTGATGAAGAGGGAGCAGATCTCCTGGGAGTGGACTGGGCAGAGCCAGGGCCACTTGCAGGCTGTGGAGGTGGGGCTCCAAACAGATCTCCCAGAAGGTCAGTGGTGGTGGTGGGCGGATGCGGAGAAGCTGGCGGAGGCTGAACATCACCACCATCCAGACCCAGCAGGTCCACATCCTCAGCTGGTGGGGGGGCAAGAGCAGCCTCAGCCTCTGCTTTCCTGGCTGCTTTAGCTTTCTCACTGCTGGCGTTGCTCTGCTGGCTGGAGAGGGAGAGCATCTCATCATCCGAGGGCTCGCTCTCTTCATTCGGCCCCAGACGGCCCCCTGGGCCCCCGTGTCCCTGGGCAGGATCTAAACATCAGCCCAGGAAAAAGGTTCGAGTTAACATGGAGGGTTATTACAGCACAGGGGTGAGCAGTCCATATCCTGGAGGGCTGGAGTCCAAGCTACTCGCTACCACCCCTGCACCAACCTGGGTCTAACACACCCCTATGGAAAGAAGGGGAACGTGGTATGAGTAATCTGACCTATCACAGACTGTTGTTACGTTGTTACGTTCCTTCTATATTCAATTTATCCGTTCCACCTTAAACAGCACAGGTCAGGCTCCCTCTGACGGGTTATGATATGATCTGAAACTGCACGTGCCCCACTGACCTACCTGAGAACAACTCTGCTGCCGTTGTTGTCTTCTCAGGGCTGTCGTTACGAGGTTATGCATGTAGTGGAGTAATACACTGGAACCTTGTGACTGGAAGGTCACCAGTTCAAGTGAACCACTTGTGAATGAAATGCCCTTGAGCCCATAAACGTACAGTGTACATTTTAAAATACCTGAAGAGCTTCAGCTTCATTATCGTGTAATATTGGCACTCCTACAACGTCTCTCAGCCAATCGTGCTGCAGGGTGAGAACTACCTTTGGAATAACTCAGTACTATTCATTACATCATATGTGTGTATTCATTTGATCAAACATCATCATCTATTCACTAACTAGTCACTATTCATACACTTTCTACGAAGCGTTCACAAGACATCTACACTAACGCTCACCTTCCAGGTCCAACCCCTCCATTTCATCTTCAGCAAGAAGAAAGAATACAGAGAATACAGACGGTTCCAACAGTGTTCTCGACATGACTGATAATGAGTTTGGGGCTGAGCCTTCAGTAGTATTAGTCTCTGTGTACAAACCCAGACTGGAGTCCATCTGCAGACTTTATTCTCCTCCTTTCACCCTGATCTTCAATGATCAGGACCCCACAGGACCACCACAGAGCAGCTATGATGTGGGTGGTGGGTCATTCTCAGCACTGCAGTCACACTGACATGGTGGTGGTGTGTTAGTGTGTGTTGCTGGTACGAGTGGATCAGACACAGCAGTGCTGCTGGAGTGTTTAAACCCCTCAGCGTCACTGCTGGACCGAGAACAGTCCACCGACCAGAAACGTCCAGCCGACAGCGTCCTGTGGGCAGCGTCCTGTGAGCACTGATGAAGGACTAGAGGACGACCAACACAAACTGTGCAGAAACAGATGAGCTTCTGTCTCTGACTTTACATCTTCATCAGCTAGGTAGGAGTGGACAGTGAGTGGACACAGTGGTGCTGATGATTGAAGATCAGGGTGAAAGGAGGAGAATAAAGTCTGCAGAGAAACAGATGAACTACAGTCTGAATTATAGAACCACAAAGAGCTCCTGTATGATCAGAGGAGCTGATAAGGATCATAAGTTGTGGCTGATTGATGCATTGGTCACTGTATGTCTGTCACCTGCAATGGCGAGTGCGTCCTTGTGTTCCTGGTGGCAGGAGAAGAGCACATTTGGGCTCAGGTCTTTGGTGGGGAACTGCTCCCAGGGCGGGGTGATATCCTTCTGCTTCTCTGTGTTCTCCACCTCAATGTCCAGCAGGACGTGGAACAGCTGTGGATACTTCTCTGGAGAATCACAGGCGTCCAGGTCTGACCTGTAAGCACACATTAGATCAAGATGTTCAACAACAGCATTCGATTTTATTGTCATCACATCTATTAATCAAACACAGGATGGACGTCAGAGAGACATATAACCACAGGGAGCAAAACCACAACACTAGTGTAGACTACAGTAGATCTGAACAGTGCAGAACTGGGCTCACAGTCCAACCAAACTGCATGTCCAGCTACTTTTTTATTACTGTAACTGTAAACCTGCACACCGGTGGATTACCATCACTACAACGAATCCTAAACGTCCCAGATCAAACAAACGAGACAGAGATATTACACTTACTCATTTATGATCAAATGATCAAATGATAATTTGATGTAAAATGATCAAATGATCTTTAAGAGAACATGCACTGATATACAGACACGACCTACTACCTATAAACACAAACAAACACTGCTGGACGACAATAAATCACACTTACTTCATAAACTTTAAGACTGTGGTGCCGGGAGCTATGAAGCCTGTATGGAACTGAATCTGGAATATCTGTGTGTTTGTCACCTGCAAACAGGAAAACACTTCATTCAACACTTTTTGTTGTTGTTTTTTGTTGTTTTTTCAGCTTGAAATTGAAATGAGGAGTATATTTTTGGGGAAAAATGGCAGCAGGTGATTCCATTTTTATCAACGAATCTGTGAGTGGACACACCGTGGTCAGCACCAAGATCATGGCGTGGGTGCAATTTCGACTGATTCCAGATCACCTTTGGTCTTCATTACAGACACTTTGACAGACCAATGTTACGTTAATGAGGTCCTGAAACCAGTGGTTCTACCTTCATGTCCACACACTGCTGCCGTCTCAAGAGCTCGCCTTGAAGACACAGATTCTATGCCGTGGTCGGTCTCGTCTGAATAGTAAATACTGATCATATCAGTCTAAAAGTCTTCATTCTGGGAGTGAATTTTTGTATATGACAACAGGTGCATATTTTTATTACAGTTGATTTAAATCCTTGAACCCGTTCCTTGTTGGGTCAAACCGTACCTTGGCCTGTAGAGCGTGTGAGCGCATGTGATAGACTGAGATCACAACATCTCCTTGGACGCTCACTCCCAGAGAAAACAGCACCTTGCCCTCCTGCACTCGGTACTCCCTAAAGGGCAAGAGGGAGGAGAGCATGTAAAGATGATCCACAGCCCACAGAACATTCTACACCAGTCCTGTCCACAAGGAACCTGCGGTTACAGGTTGACATAGATAATAAAAGCTGCAAGTCTGTTAGTAAGACGTTGGAGGACAATCAAAAAATAAGAGAGCCCTGATCCAGGCTGGTGAATCCCTGGACACAAGATCTCACTAGTTTTTGATTTTCTCAAACATTTAAATGCAGATACTTTTATTTTGTAAATTAAACTGACACAAATATTTCAAGCAACAGAAAAGAATGAAATTTTACTCTCAAAAATAGCAAAAGCAATTTTAAATCAGTTGCAAAATAAATACATTTATAAAACACATTTTTGAAGATGCCAAAAAAATCCTTGATGTGCTGCAATTTTCTGAAATCTGTTTAGAAATAAAACAATATATTATAAGAATTTCTCACATTTAAAGGAAAACAGACCCAAACACTGTGTTCTGTTTGGGTTTAGACGCCAGACTGATTCAGTGCAGACGTCTGCTCAGGTTTGATGAATCTCCACCGTCATTTAAAGACAGAGCAGAGAGTCTCTGTGCTGTTAGGGGTTCTGCTGTGTTCTGATCCACACTGTACTGGGCTGAGTGATGGTCTTCACTCTGCTTCCCCAACAGCCACAATCAGATTTACACATTTGACAGCAGCTTTGGTTGAGTTTGAGTCACATTCACACAGTCCCACACACACACTCACACAGTCACACACACACACTACCTCATCCTCTCGTACTCCTGCGCCGTGGAGAAGATTTTGGTCTCGCCGATCAGGACGTCACAAAAGGGCCGGCAGCCGCTGCGCTGTTTGTTGAAGCAAGGGACCGGACTTACAGTGACAGCTTTGATGACCAGCGGCTTGGAGTGGGGCACTGTGGGCTTTTCGGACACCATGCTGCACACATAGCCTACGTACCTGACCACACACACACACACACACACACACACACACAATTATAGAACCACAAAGAGCTGCTGTGTGTGTTCAAAGTGTAGAAACAAGGAGGTGGTCATAATGTTATGGGTGATCAGTGTATAACAACACCGTGATACGCTGGTGATATCCATGATACTGGCAGGTTCTTACTATTTAATGTGGACAAAAGTATGAGCTCTAATCCTGGGAGTATTGATTGGATTTGTACCTCCTGTGTGAAGGCCACAGGCCAGAACCTGGTCTCTTGGCGCTGAGCAGCTGCATGGCAGGCACAGGGTTGGCGAAGAGGTGGCAGAAGCAGAACATGGCACACACTAGCACACCTGATGGACCTCTGCCATCCTGAGAGACACACAGCACAAGTAAAATTATTAGTCGGTCACTTCCTTCAATAAACACCATGTTAAGAGCTGCGAGTTGGAACCAGTGACTGCTTTCCTCACTTATAACGTCTCTGTGAGGGGACAGATTGCTTCCCATTACAGACAGATCCAGCTCACTTACATTTATTATCTACAGACATATGAAAGTTAGGACATGTCATTAACACCTCTGACTGACAAATTTAAACAAAAGGACATTTAATATTCAGACAAGAAATGTCTTCATCATTTGTAAACAATTATCAAAAATGTCATTTTTGTGAGCAAAAGTTGGGACCCCATATGTCCTAATATCTGTGTCTCCTCCTCTGGCTTAAATAATGTCAGTGAGATGTTTCTAGAACTGTCTACTGTCTCTGACATGGACTGGAAGAAGGACGTTCCCACTCCTCCATGCGGAATTCTTTCAGCTCAGTCTTTGTACAGACGCTCTTCCGTTCTCCTCAAACCCCCTCTGATACAATAAAGATCTCATAGTGGTTTCTATGATGGAGAGATCTCCACACCCTGTTAGGGGGTCCTGCTGATTTAGAATCCAATAGGTTAAACCAGCAGATGATTGGTGGAGACGTGGTGTGGGGTGAAACTCTTGGAAATCTAGAGTAAATCCGTGCAATATAACCTTTCCAAAGTTGTCCGAGGAGATGCGTGACAACCAAATAGAACAGAAGAAGAAGTGAGTTGGGTTACTTCCTCTTACCGAACAAGTGATCACACACACGTTCTTAGGGTTCTGCTTGAGCCAGTTGTGCATGTTCTTACACACAGCAAACAGGTTATGAAGGCTGGGGGCTTGTTTAGATGGCCAGTTGCATTCAGATACCTGGAGAAGAACAAGAGAAAAGGAGGTGAAATCACATGTTAGAGAACATGATAAATAACAGTAAAAATGGTATATTAATCTATAAATACAGTCCTATTCGGGGTGGGAGCGAATCTTTTCTTACTGTAATAAGTTGAAATGAGTCACGCGAGTTCGGGACTGGAGACCGGTGATGAATCATTTAATCAGTGCAAAGAATGAAGAGCTAATTCAGTTTTTACCCAAGAGAGTCTTTAAGAGTCTATAAGACAAACGTCCAGCTGCCAAAACCATCATAACCTCAGGAACACTCAGAGGGAAAGCACGTGGAAGTACAATAGGGAGTATTTCATTCTGCCTTCTAATCAGGATTAAAATCAAGAAGATGTCAATCAAGGTGTGGCGCAACTAAGTTTGAGTCCGTTCCTCCGAACAAACAAGCTTCAGCTCTGTTATGTTGGTGGGTTTCCTCCCATGAACTGCTGCTTCAGCTCCTTCTACAACATTTCTTCTGGATTAAGGTCTGGACTTTGCCTGGGTCGTTCCAGAACATTCACTTTATTCTCCTTTAAACGTTCTTTGGACTTGTGTACTTTAGGTCACTGTCTTTCTGCATGGCCCACATTCTCATGAGATTCAGCTCAGCTGATATTTTCCATTAGAATCTGCTGGTATAATTCATAATTCATTGTTCCGTCAATGATGGTGAGCCATACTGGCCCAGACGCAGCATCAATGGCCCAAACCATGACACTACCCCCATCAGATGGGAAAGAATGGAGAGTTTTCGTTTCTCCAAACGTAACGTTTCTCATTTAATCCAGAAAGATCTATTGGTCTCATTAGTCCACAAAACGTGCAACGATCCAAAGGCTTCTATAATAAGTGAGTTTTGAGTTAAAGTTTTCTGTTCTTCTCTAATCACAGGAGAGGACAATGAAATTCTGTCCATGATAATCATCTGTCTGCAGAACGTTCATGAATATTTCATCTGTTTCCAAAGAAACTCACAAGATCTTCTGCAGAAATCTGCACATGTCTGGACACGGCCAAATTCAGAAGAATCAGGTCCTCACCCTGTTGGAGAACTTGGCTCCACGGTAGTTCCTCTGGGACAGGTTGAAAACAGTGTAGTGGTCAGCATGACGTGAGTCCAGGAAAGAGCGGATGTCTTCCACATGGTTCCTGTAGCCCAGCTCCACTGCCTCAGCAGGATATGACATCACTGAGTGGAAAGAGCAGAATTACACAATCAGGAGTTCATCATCCCATCGACTGAACATTTAACACCGTTTAAACAACACAGGATCTAACATACACTGACCAACCATAACATTATGACCACCTCCTTGTTTCTAGCCTCACTGTCCATTTTATCAGCACCTCTGACCATACCAGAGTGTTTAAACACTCCAGCAGCACTGCTGTGTCTGATCCACTACCAGCGCAACACACACTAACACACCACCACCATGTCAGTGTGACTGCAGTGCTGAGAATGACCCACCACCCACATCATATCTGCTCTGTGGTGGTCCTGTGGGGTCCTGATCATTGAAGATCAGGCTGAAAGGAGGAGAATAAAGTCTGCAGAGATACAGATGAACTACAGTCTGTGATTATGGAACTACAACGTTCTCCTGTGTGGTCAGAGGAGCTGATTGAGTGGACAGTGAGAGGAGAAAGAAGGGTTGGTGAACCTAAGCCCATAAATGCCAATGGTGTTTGCATTACTGTAAAAGTGAAGGTTGTATAAAAGGGCAAAGTCAAAGAAATACAGTCTTCAAGAGCGTGTTCAGAGGTTAAACACAATCACATGGAAACGGAGTGACCAACATGCCCTCTGACCCACTCGAGGACACTGTTTGCTGTAAAAACACTTCAGGATTGAACGGTGAAATATAGAGAGCGGCTGACAGTGTTTGTGGAACCATAAGTCCATATAGATGTTTAAACACAACATGTTTACTCACCTATGATGCGTGAGGTGATGTAGGCAATGTCCAGCTCTCCCTTCGTATAACTGGAGCACACACAGCAGACAGACAGACGTTACATCTTTGAACTTCTACTCTGATTTTATACGTTATGAGGAAACATTCATTGTACAGTGACACTTTGGTGATAGTAGAGGATTTTCATGTGATGGTGATGATATATGACATTTATATTACATAACATTTCAGATTTTGTCTTGTAGAGCGTTCGTGAGGTCAGCATTGTGATTGGTTGGTTAAGAAGATGTGGATGAAAGAAGCAGATCAGGCAGCATTTCACACTCTTCAGATCTGGACTGACATGGTGGTGGTGTGTTAGTGTGTGTTGCTGGTACGAGTGGATCAGACGCAGCAGTGCTGCTGGAGTGTTTAAACACTGTGTCCACTCACTGTCCACTCTATCAGACACTCCTACCGAGTGTCTCCACCTTGTAGATGTAAAGTCAGAGACAGAAGCTCATCTGTTTCTGCACAGTTTGTGTTGGTCGTCCTCTAGTCCTTCATCAGTGCCCACAGGACGCTGCCCACAGGACGCTGCCCACAGGACGCTGTCGGCTGGACGTTTCTGGTCGGTGGACTGTTCTCTGTCCAGCAGTGACACTGAGGGGTTTAAACACTCCAGCAGCACTGCTGCGTCTGATCCACTCGCACCATCAACACACACTAACACACCACCACCATGTCAGTGTGACTGCAGTGCTGAGAATGACCCACCACCCACATCATATCTGCTCTGTGGTGGTCCTGTGGGGTCCTGATCATTGAAGATCAGGGTGAAAGGAGGAGAATAATGTCTGCAGAGAAACAGATGAACTACAGTCTGGAATGATAGAGCCACAAAGTGCTCCTGTGTGGTCAGAGGATAGATGGGTACAAGAAAGGAGGTGGTCATGATGTTATGGCTGATTGTATTCGTTAATGAATAACTTGCACTATTGCATATCTCTTGCAGAAACCCACGTGGAGATGTTCAATACACACTACGGTTCGTTACACGGGGGAGAAGGCCGTCCTTGGGCAATAATGATGCAATTCAAGGCTACGGCCTAGTTACCAAATATAACTTTAAGAAATCACGTCCAATTCTGCCTGTGCCAGCCGGGACAGTTTGATGACCTGTATTGATTTGTCTTCATAGAACAACAGTGTGTACAGGTGTAGTTTACTCTATGTCAGGAAGAGTCTGGAATCCTTGAGCCATGCTATTTCAGCAGAGGACAGCGTCCTGTGAGCACCGATGAAGGACTAGAGGACGACCAACACAAAGTGTGCAGAAACAGATGAGCTTCTGTCTCTGACTTTACATCTACAAGGTGGAGACACTCGGTAGGAGTGTCTGATAGAGTGGACAGTGAGTGGACACAGTGTTTAAACACTCCAGCAGCACTGCTGCGTCTGATCCACTCGTACCAGCAACACACACTAACACACCACCACCATGTCAGTGTGACTGCAGTGCTGAGAATGACTCACCACCCACATCATATCTGCTCTGTGGGGTCCTGATCATTGAAGATCAGGGTGAAAGGAGGAGAATAAAGTCTGCTCCTCCAGCTGATAAAACGAGAATAGAAACAAGCAGACGGTCATACTGTTATGGTTGACGGGTTCATACACCGTATGTATGAAAAGGGACATGCACTGCTGGCCTTGCAGAAGTAACACTGTGCTACATTATGCAACAGGTAAGTGATCTAAATAAGCTGCTTCAGTCCTTCTAATGAGATCACAGGGTAATGTCAACAGTCTGCTATTTTAGACGTCAGTGTGAATGGTGAACGCAAGCACACACAAATACACACGCCTGTGAACTGAGACAGATTTGGAGATAAAAAGAAGGAATTCTGTTACATTAAAAAGACACGTTCCATTAAAATCATCGGCCGACTCAGCAGACTCTAATAAGAGCGTTGAGAACTTCAGCAGCACGACTTCCAGCTTCCACCCTCTTTTATAAACTCTCCATGTTGAAACCCAGCTGAGAACGGGGTTACGCGGGGTCACCTGGCCAACAATCCTCATTACATAAGAGCAGCTGAGCAGGCCAGGCATCTACACCAAACACACAGCAGTGATTTACTGGATTCCTAAGCACCCACAGCACCCGCTGCTCCCTGGGTGCTGTGGATGGGGCTGCCCACCGCTCCGGGCATGTGTGCTCACTGCCCCCTAGTGTGTGAATTCACTAGTGTGTATGATTGTGCAGAGGACAGATTTCGCTGTAGGTGGCACAGTGGGTGTATGTGTAAATTCATGTTTACGTTTTTAACTGGCATCACTTCCATGGACGACCAACAGACGAGCTTCTGTCCAACACACACTAACACACCACCACCATGTCAGTGTGACTGCAGTGCTGAGAATGACCCACCACCCACAGAATAGCTGCTCTGTGGTGGTCCTGTGGGGTCCACAGGGTAAAAGGGGGCTAGCAATAAGTGTAGAAACATGGAGATGGTGTTAATGTTATGGTTGATGTGTGGGAGAACTGCAGCTATACTCACACTCAAACCTATGACAGTGAGATGATCCAAACCCCACACATTCACACACACTCTTACGCACACTGTTACTTACGTGGCCACTTGGTGCATAACCTTGGTTGAGGTGTCTTTGATGGTGTCCTTCAGATTGTCCTTGAAGTTGCTGAAGAACTTTCCAGCACCTCCTTTAACCATGTCCAGCAGTCCACCCGCATAGTTCCCATCCATATCTGGAGATGGAGGGCCTTCAAATGATCAGAATTTAACGTCTTACAATAACACACACACAGGACGGCACACCACCAGAAATGCACAGCATGCAGAAACAATAAACCAAAAACAACGCAACGAGCAGAAATGCATCTGTCACACATAAGCAGTGCGGCGTACTCCACGTCTGTCTGCAACACTGACACTACTGAAGGTCATGCAGGAAGGACTGCAATGGGATGAAAAGGGGTCAGTGGACGGAACAATAAATGATAAATGGCTAGTAAGTGGTTGATATGGTGTCCCAGAAGGCTGCTATACTGTTGCCAAGTGGTCTCTATGGAATTGCAAGATGGTTAAAGTTGCAATGCACAACTCAAACTTAGGTTCCTTAACCCAAAATGCAGGGTCAGAAGAATATCCGAATGTGTCCAAAACAACCCTGTGCTGCATCTAATACTGACGCAACCCTTTGTAGATGGGTGACCAGTACGGTACAAAGACAAAGACAAAACTAAAGACATCCTACACCAGGACAACACCAAACCCAACCCAAGAAAAGTCTGTAGTAGTGATGGTCAGACGAAGCCTCATGAATCCATCCAGTTCAGGACTCAGAGCTCTTTGGATCTGATCATGATGATCCCACTCACTTCAACCATCAAGAGCAAACCACACTAATGTCTGAGGTTTAAATAAGACAGGTTCTTCCAAAGTCCTCTCTAATGATGGTCTGATGTTCTGCACCTGATTCTAATTTTAGATATTCCGATTTTAGAAATAGCAATGTGGGTGTGTCCTAACTTTTCTATGAATGATGTTTATAAATGATGTTTAAAGCCATGTGTGTGTGTGTGTGTGTGTGTGTGTGTGTGTGTGTGTGTGTGTGCATTTCTGTGCATACTCCAACACTGGGCCACTCCTAATCTATTAGCCTGACTCTGCCACCTCCCTCCCACTTAGCTCTGCAGATTTCTTCCTGCACTCTCACACACACACACACACTCACACACACACACACACACACACACACACACACACACACACACACACACACACACACTCACTTACTGTCCACATCGTTACAAACCCCAATATCATAGCTCCATATGGGATATGTACACTGATCAGGCTTAACATTAAGCATGGTGGATCAGACACAGCAGTGCTGCTGGAGTGTTTAAACACTGTGTCCACTCTCTGTCCACTCTATTAGACTGAGTGTCTCCACCTTGTAGATGTAAAGTCAGAGACAGAAGCTCATCTGTTTCTGCACAGTTTGTGTTGGTCGTCCTCTAGTCCTTCATCAGTGCTCACAGGACGCTGCTCACAGGACGCTGCTCACAGGACGCTGCCCAAAGGATGCTGTCGGCTGGACGTTTCTGGTCGGTGGACTGTTCTCGGTCCAGCAGTGACACTGAGGGGTTTAAACACTCCAGCAGCACTGATGCATCTGATCCACTCGTTCCAGCAACACACACTAACACACCACCACCATGTCAGTGTGACTGCAGTGCTGAGAATGACCCACCACCCACATCATATCTGCTCTGTGGTGGTCCTGTGGGGTCCTGATCATTGAATGGAGGAGAGTAAAGTCTGCAGAGAAACAGATGAACTACAGTCTGGAATTATAGAACCACAAAGATCTCCTGCGTGATCAGAGGAGCTGATAGAGTGGACAGTGAAAGCAGAATCAAGTCACATGAGTTGCTTTATAACTTGTCTTGACCATCACACAGTCCTGCAACACAAAATCCCTCTTGCCTGAATATCCTGAGGGTGTACCACCCTACACCTATCAGTGATGTGTACAGATACCCTGTATGTGCCAATCCTGTGTCTCTACAGTGTCAACTGTCACTGGAACCAATATCCGGTCGACAGCTGTGGCCCTGTGAGCAGTGATGAATGGTGTTGAGGGCGGCTAATTAATTGTGCATGACAACAGATTACAGGCCACAGTCTGTAACTGTACACTCACACACAATGTATACGGTAGGCAGAGCTTAAGAAGAACCAAAAATATTCCAGAGCTGTGAGGGTAAAATATGAACCTTTAGGATCAGAAGATCACAATCAGGTGTGGGTGAGTGTGTCCTGTTTCATTTAAAGTACAGGGATCTATCAAAGTCTGAACTTCACAACACTTCTTAACACTTGTTGGAGTGTATCGTGACCAAAGGAGGTTTCTGAGGAGCTCAGAAGAAGAGCTGTTGATGCTCATCAGGCTGGAAAAGGTTCCAGAACCATCTCTAAAGAGGTTGGACTCCACCGATCCACAGTCAGACAGATCCCCAGGAGTGCTCCACCAACATCACACCAAGAGCAAGATGTGGAATAGTCCACCAGCTCACAAAGGAACCCACGGGAACATTGGCTCATATTATTGTTCACAAGCAAATCATCAGAAGAACAATGAACAATAATGGAAAAATGGAAAATTCTAAAGTGTCCACAGACTCTCAAGAACCGCTGTCCAGCACAGTAACTATACCAGTAATGTGTCACTGGACAGACACTGGACACAGACCCCTGACTTCACTCAGCACCACTCAAACAGTCAGCCCTGTTTTCAGACATTGCCTCTGTGGAGAGCAGGTTGGAGCTCTCAGCAGTGATTCAGCATGCTTGGAGCATCATGGAGTTACTAAGATACTTAAGAGCTGCTGCATCACTCAACATGTTACAGACAGTAAACACGTGAAAGGAAAGGCTTTTAGTTCTGCCAGATGTCAGAAATCGCTCATCAAATCCAGCTCTCTGTGCTAAAGAGCAGAATACAATTGCAGAGGCGCTGAGGCCTGCAGACCACGGCTCTCCAGCTTTAGTTCTTTACTGAACCATGAAGGGCTTTAGAGCTGACCTTCGCTTCACGCAGCACTGCTTCATTCTCCTTAAATCTCCTGAATTAATAACGGTGATGATTTTAATGCTGTGAAACACTGTAAAGGAATTCAGAACAGTTTTCTCTTCAGAGCAGCTCTCTTTCAGCACTGATCCTGTCACTGACCGTCAGCAGGAAGGGAGATGTTTATACCATATCTCCATGCTCAAATCAGCTTCTAATCAGGTTTAAAATATAAAATGAGCCTTTTGTTTTCTACTGAGATTAGCGCCAAGATCAACAGTTTGTGGTCACTCGTCTAGAAGGTCTGGAGATCTCATTTTGAAGACACAGATACTACGCCGTGGTCAGTCTCATCTCCAGACCTGTCCCTGATTGAAAATGTGTGGGACACTATTGGACGCTCTATCAACACTTCACCCCTACCACACCATCTGCAGAACTGAGTGAGAACATTCAAGCTGCATGGGATGGACACTGTTTGAGGAAAAAGTTAGGACATGTCCAGATTTATTACTTAAAATCAAACCAAACACAGCATTTGAGCAGAAGAAGCTCATAGCAGCTGTGAACATGGTGGTGGAAGTGTGATGGTTTGGAGCTGCTCTGCTGCAGCAGGGTGTGGAGATCTCTCCATCATAGAAACCACTATGAGATCTTTATTGTATCAGAGGGGGTTTGAGGAGAACGTAAGAGCGTCAGTTTGTACAAAGACTGACGCTGAAACATCACAGAGCTGAAAGAATCTCTTCCAGTCAGAGACGGTAGAAACATCTAACTGACATTATTTCAGACAAAGGAGGAGATACAGCTATTAGATCATAGGCGGTCTGAACGTTTATGTTTATAAACGATGTCTTAAACAGAACCAGGGGTCTAATTTTGGGGTTCTCTTGCTGAGGTGCTGATTAATGTAGAGGTGTAGTCTATACAGCAGTGTGACCGAGTCAGCACTTTCTGTCCCTGCTGACCACGCTGCTCCTCTGCTGATGCTTCTCCCAGTCAGTGAAGAACAGGGTGGGCTGGCCATGCTGGAGCTGTGGACCTGGATACAGAGTAGACTTCCTGTCAGAGCAGCCATAAAAGTACAGAAAGGCTCTATTCAGAGTGGGCTGAGACTCAGAGGCCCAGCTGACTTCAAAGTCCAGGACTGCTCACACACCCAGAACACAGAGCCTCTGAACTCCTACTAAAGTCCCTTTTATCCTACGAGGGCTTTTGTATGATGGGGAGGTTTGAAACTGCCCGTGAGGGCTGGCCCATATACAGCCAGAGAGATCAATAAAGCTCAGATATAAAAGCCTCACGCGTCCGTATTTCATCATTAATCCCATAATCCTTCACTCTCTCTATCCGACCGATATACAAAATACAATGTGACATGATTAAGACGTGGAATTCTTTACCTCTTTGTCTGTCAAACATATCGAAAACTGATATATAACGTTGTAGCACTGTAGGGCCCCAGAAGCAGGATGGTCTTATTCATACTGGTTGTGCAGATATTACCGTAGCGCGCTGTTGATGGCCGTGGACAGAAGAAAGCATGCACCAGTGACATGAAGGATCTGGGAGACCTACATGGACCATGGAGAGGGACAACCAGCAGACTGTCTAACATATACATAGTGACCTAACAGCCACGCCTGCAGACATCTAGTGAGCAGTGATGCCCTCCATTGGCAGACGGGCGCAGGACTACATGTACGAAGACCGTTACGGCAACTGCCCTTTACACCGTCATTGTCGCCAAAGACTGCAATGGTGTTGTTCCACACTCTCATGGTTCCTCAGAAAGGCAGCGGATCATCTTCAGTAATCAGTCCCACTTTTGTCTCAGTAGAGACGACCAACTAATTTATGTGCTCTGTTCCAGCAATCACATCACCAGACCTGTTCCAGATCTATCTCCAAAATCTATCTCAAAAACATAATGTGAGTCTAGTCTATGTATAAAACAGTGTGTGTGTGTGTGTGTGTGTGTGTGTGTGTGTGTGTGTGTGTGTGTGTGTGTGTGTGTGTGTGTGTGTGTGCCGTAACTGGACCCCACTCTTGCTCTTCAATAATAGATCACATTCAGGCAGACACAAAGCTAATCTCTTATTCACCCACAACACAGCCGAGCACAGAACAGGTCTAATATTCACTTCCGACTGTTCACCATTTAAACAGTCGGAGGAGATCCACAGCACCACGCCACCTGCTTCAATATCACAGACTGTAGTTCATCTGTTTCTCTGCAGACTTTATTCTCCTCCTTTCACCCTGATCTTCAATGATCAGGACCACACAGTTGAAGATCTGTAATGAGCCAGCTGAGACGTTAATCATCCACAAGTGTGGGTTCTTGCTCACACTCCTGCTCACACTCAAACACACAGTCAGACAGACAGACACACACACACTCTCTTCCTCACACTCAAACACACACACAAACACACACACACACACACACACACACACACACACACACACACACACACACACACACACACACACACTCCTCCTCACACTCAAACACACAGTCAGACCAAAAGACAGACAGACAGACAGACAGACACACACACACACACACACACACACACACACACACACACTCCTCCTCACACTCAAACACACAGTCAGACACACACACACACACACACACACTGCGGAAACAGACTGTCAGACACTAGCTGAGCACCTGACAGTGTATTTTTAAAGAAGAACCGCCCTCTCCCTCACGCTGCACTCCTTTCAGGCCACTGCAGCGCGCCAGCCACGCTATGCCTCCGAAACACACAGCACACCAACCGTCTCTCACCGTCCTCTCCGTTCGGCTGTGTTTAACTCTTAACTACCTGCACACCCACCAGCAGACCCACCCAGACCAACCAGCAGACCCACCCAGTCCAGTCACCAGACCCACCCAGACCAACCAGGAGCCTTTACAGCCTTTACGTTCAGCCTGATCCAAAAACAGCCACTCCATCTCCTGGTGTGCCGGGTTCTGACATTTCATTCATGCAATCATATTACAGAATAGACCACCATATACAGACTACCATACATAGACCACCATATACAGACCACCATATACAGACTACCATACATAGACCACCATATACAGACCACCATATACAGACTACCATACATAGACCACCATATACAGACCACCATTTACAGACTACCATACATAGACCACTATATACAGACCACCATACATAGACCACCATATACAGACCACCATATACAGACTACCATACATAGACCACCATACACAGACTACCATACATAGACCACCATATACAGACCACCATACATAGGCCACCATACATAGACCACCATATACAGACCACCATACATAGACCACCATACAAATCAGTACACAGTGCAATGGGACCGGCTGCACTTACTGTTATCTAAACACACACACACACACACACACACACACACACACACACACACACACACTGCATGCATGGTATTTAATGCAGACTCCATAGGCACTGCCCACAGCGCCCTGTTTATTCCCCACCCGTATTCCGGATAAGCCCCGCCTCCTGCCCTCACATTGGCTACTTATTCATTTTCACAGGCAGTGCGCCTGACTATCCAATCCCGACACACGGGAAGGGTCACTACCGGCCAATCGCAGGGAGAGGGGGCGGGGCCTGCCCTAATACAGGTGTGGAGGAAAAACAATAGCGGTACCTGCGCTGTCCATGGTGCTGAATCCGTCCGTCCGCGCTCTGACCCCGAACCCCGCTGCGGTTAAGCCTCCTCCCGCCGCTGCTCCTCCCGCCGCTGCTCCTCCTGCTCCTCCTGCTCCTCCTCCTCCTGCTCCCCCGCGGCCGGACTCTCCGTTATCGACCAGCTGCAGACATTCGTATCCATCATAACCGGACTTTTTCTTGTAGCCGCCCAGCAGGCTCATCAGACCCGGATCAGACGGTACCGGTCAGACCAGCAGCGTGTCCGCACCTCCTGCTGCCCGCAGAACCGCCGGTACCGACTGCGCCCTGGCGGGTCCTCCGCCGCACCGCCACGGCAATAGGAGGCCAGCGCGCGCCTGATCCGCACCGGCAGCGTGACCAGCACTGACCAGCACTGACCAGTGTGTTCAGATCCTACTCCTACTGTCCAATCAGCTCCTACTCCTACTGTCCAATCAGCTCCTACTCCAACTGTCCAATCAGCTCTTACTCCTACTGTCCAATCAGCTCCTACATCTACTGTACAATCAACTCTAACTCCTACTGTCCAATCAGCTCCTACTTCTACTGTCCAATCAGTTCTAACATCTACTGTCCAATCATCTCTAACTCCTACTGTCCAATCAGCTCCTACCCCTACTGCCCAATCATCTCTAACTCCTACTGTCCAATCAACTCTTACACTTACTGTCCAATCAGCTCTAACACCTACTGTCCAATCAACTCCTACTCCTAAACTGTCCAACTAATGCTTACAATTAAACTCTTACAATTCACTCTTACACCTTAACTGTCCACTGAGCTGGTACAGTGTTGAATTAAGATCTACAATGTCCAATTAACTCATACCGTTATCTCTTGAACCTCTTGAACGTCTCCAATGAGCTCTTACTCTTCATTAGTCCTGTGTAATATGATTTCAGTGAGTACGGGACAGTATTACTGCGGCTGTTTGTCTGCAAATTAAAATACCATAATAAATGTTGTTTCTCGTGTCTTTAATGATTAATGTAGTGATTGATTAACGGATTGTTGATGAATTAACTCTTACAGTGAAATATCACCTACAGCGGGGACTGAATATGCATGAATACATGTCCACTAGACGGAACTATTAGGTGAAACTATGATTTGGTCAAAAATCAAATCGAACTGAACAGAAAACTGTGTGACGTTTGTATTTCCATTACTGCTCAGCGACATTATCCCTACGTTACATTTCAGGTGAGGGTTTTTTCAGCTGATCCATCACTTTAGGTCCAGCTGGACATAAATGACCACTGTCTGTCTACTGCTCAGGTGCTCATTCAGCAGTTCAATACCTCCACTCCTCTCTGACGTCCAGATCCAGTCAATCACGTCCCCTCCAATGAAACTCTATAAGTCTGAATCAGCTTAAATACAGTCAAATGAATTATTCTCAAACCAGTTCAGCCCTTCGTCAACCCAAGACTTTTCCTCTAGTGGGATGGTCCCACTGGTTTGCTCCCAGTCAGCTTCTTGGTGTAAAAAGCTTCCGTCTTTGGCCGCATCGCTTGGCACCCACTGGGGGACATGCTTTCTCATAGGAGCAGCTGAGCCTGGGAAACTGGGAGAGGAAAGGCTGGGAACTCAGCGTGTAGGAAGTGTCACACAGAGAAAGCCTCCGGTTACGTTCTGCCATTAATTACCGACTTCATGCTGCCTAATTCTCACCAAAGCAAACTGAAACGGAGACGGAATGACGTGGGTCTGGTGTGGCTGCACATCAGTACAGATAAAATACACCCGTACTAAGAGAAGACCGAGGACAAGCGGTCTTAATGTTCTGCTCTTCTTTAGAGAACATGCATTCTTAACAAATATACACCAGATTTCAGGAGGAGAGTGGACCACTGTTGGTCCACTGACGGCAGAGTTGGTGGTCCGCTGGCGTGTTGCTGTCTTCTGGGTGTCTGTCTTCAGTTCAGTAGAGTTTTAAAGAAAGGGACACTTTTAACTTCTCACTTTCCTCTCAAAGTCCAGTTCATTCGTTTATCTTAATTTCATTTCTGTTGTAAGTTAGTTTAGTCAATAAACATCATCCAGCACAACGTTAACGTTAAAAGAATGCTTTGGTAATATTTGTCTTAGTTGATTTTCTAAAATAAAAGTCTATTTTTAGAGAGTCTGATTTGTGTGCTGTTAAATCATGAGAGGCGAGATCTTCACTGCGATTTGAGCAGCTTATTGTTTGTATAAAACGGTGATCAATATAATAAAATACACCAACGTTCAATTTATAAATGTATTGATTTACAATAAGTTATTCTTCACATTCTTCATTAACCGTAGTCGGTTATCAATGGGCACTGTTGCTAGGCAACATGAGGGTTTAGCTATAATAATGAGTCTCTCCGATAAACTAAACCTGTTCGTGTGTATTTAAGGTTGTTTAATTTTGTAGAAATGAATAGATTTCTGTCCTCTTTCTGAAGAACAATTTAACAAATTAATAAATTAAAGAAATGAATAATATTCATAACTATCGTTCCTTTATGTGATCAAAGAGAAAAACTACTTCACATAAAACCTCGAGTTTCTAGTTATAAACTGGGCCGTGAATCTGCATCTCTGCCCAGTTAGATCAGAGTAATGAAGCACAAACCTTTTAATAAAGTTCATATTAAATTAAAATAATATTATTTAGTCGTTTATAGAATTAAGGACCTCGAAATGTAAACAACAGGCCTTTTCAGTGGACAGTGGACTAATTACACCTTCTGGATCATCTGTATGAACACTGTGAGGTGGCTTAAGACATTAAAGATTAAAACAATAAAGATTATTATAAAATATTAACCCAGAAATAATTATGATAAGCAATATTTTCACTCTGAGACCATTTTATGACATAACGATAATATTATTTAAAGAGGAGCTGAATTTGACTTATTACGAATATTCAGACGCTGGAATTTGAATAAAATATATTTTAATTTTCTAAATAAACATATCAGCTGGTTGGTGTTAAAGCTCTCTCATCTACAGTATATACACATATATAAATATACTATATATACATATATAAATATACTATATATATATATATACACATATATAAATATACTATATATATATATACACGTATATAAATATACTATATATATATATATACACGTATATAAATATACTATATATATATATACACGTATAGAAATATGTTTCACACTCGAGAGGCTTCTGAAAAGCACTGGGACACGAGTTAATGTTACACTACCATGTAACGTGTCTGTATAACACAGATCATGTGATCTTTTACAAGGTCTTTCACTCTTAAGCAGCCGTAAAACTTATCCGACTGAAGTCCAAACATGGCAGAGTGTCTGAATCAGCTGACGCTGACATTAAACTGAAGAAACACTGAAACAGTTTTCACGCTGAAGTCTCGCAGCAGGAAGCCTGACAGGCTGACATCAATGCCAACTGAGCCACAACCAGATCTACCCTCAACTCCATCATAATGATGTCCAACATCTGGCGTACAAAACATCTCTGCTTCAACAACCGTCCCGAGCGAGGACGGCGTGTGAGATTAGACCCGGGTGTGAATTTCATCACTGAGTTCTTTCTTAAGCTTTAATAGATGATCAGACAGTTTAATCCCGTCTCTGCTGCTGCACTGAAACTCCATTAATCCTGTCAGAGCTTTCATTTGCAGATGAACGGGGAACTGACTGTCTCCCACCAAAGACTGTCTCCACTGCACCCACCAAAGACTGTCTCCCACTGCACCCACCAAAGACTGTCTCCCACTGCACCCACCAAAGACTGTCTCCACTGCACCCACCAAAGACTGTCTCCCACTGCACCCACCAAAGACTGTCTCCACTGCACCCACCAAAGACTGTCTCCCACTGCACCCACCAAAGACTGTCACAGTAATAACACATTAACACCCTGATGTCAACACTATGTCCAAAAGTTAACAGACACCTGCTCATGTGGGCGTGGACACCTGGGGAACTGGTGGGCGTTCCTTAAAGTACAGGAAAGTTCCTTAAAGGAGCAGTAACTGCTCCACTTTCTGATAAATACTCAAACTTTTTCTTAGAAGTTTCACAAACCAGCTGGTATTTTACTACTGTTTACAGCGTTGTGGTGATCCGGAGCCAATGTGGAATCATTGGGTACAAGGCAGGAATACCCTCTGGGCAGGGTGCCAGTCCATCACAGGGTACCACTGCGATGGATACACACACACACACACACATACACACACACATACACACACTAGGGGCAATTTATCACGGCCAATTCATCTACCATGAGAGGAAACTGGAGTACCCAGAGGAAACCCACATGGAGACTGACCGCAGCAAGGATCAAACCCATGCACTTCCTACAGCCCAGTGTTACGTACGACAGACGTGTCACTCTGGCAATATGACGTCAGGAAGTCTTTCATCAGCAATAAAAAATTATTTCTACTAGGAAACAAACTATATTTTAGACAAAATGTTCAGTAAAGAGCGCTCAACATAAATGTTAACATACACTCATAACCAAAAAAATAGCTGCACCCAGATGGAACCAACCGACTCCAATAGTGTCGGTCCAGTCTGTCTACATGCTGCTGCCGTCTCAAGATCTCGTCTTGAAGACACAGATACTACGCCGTGGTCGGTCTCATCTCCAGACCTGTCCCTGATTGAAAATGTGTGGACGCTATTGGACGCTCTATCAACACTCCACCCCTACCACACCATCTGCAGAACTGAGTGAGAACATTCAAGCTGCCTGAGATGGATCATCACAGGACACCATTAGGAACCTCTACACCTCCATGCAGAGATGTCTGGTGTGTTGCGTTAAACCCAACGCCGTCCTGAGAGACACCACTTCTGTATGAGTAGATCAATAAATATTGATCAGATCAGTTATTGATCCTGATCACCTTCATCTTCCTTCACAACTGAACTGTAGCCCCACACGTCCTGCTGGTTGCAGCTGTTTGTTTGATGATGAGTGTATGATGAGGTTCTTCAGAAAGGTGGTTATAAGTCAGACCACGGCGGGGACGCAGGGCTTGTGGTCAGCAGTGTCCGTGCTTCAGTGGCAGCTCAGTGGACAGTGTGTTTGCGGCTCTCAGCTGTCTGATTAATGCATGCTGTAGTGCAGAGTGCTGATTGTGAGCTATGACGTCTTACAGGAGCTCTAAAGCCTGAACGCACGTGACGTCATCGAGCCAGAGCAACACATCGTGCGCATGCGCGGAGCAGTATTTATGATTGTTTTCATGCTTTAAACGCGAGCTTGCTCCAAAAGCGTCACGTCGCGAGAAAAATCACAGTTAAATGTGATGATAAATATGATGCTCCTTCTGTCTCTCAGCGATTGTCTGGGTGCAGGTTTCCTGGGCTGGGTGTCTGATATGGACCTTTATTCGGTTCTGATTCGGAATAAAACCCAGAACCTTCATGCTGTGGAGCTGAACTCTCCCCTGCAGCGAGCTGCGCCTGCGAACACCAGCTGCGCGCGCTTTCCCGCAGAGCACACCGGGGTGCTGTGTCGAGATGTGCTGCCCGTCGAGATGTGCTCCTCTGCGCCCCTGCGCATGCGCACAAGCGTGTTCAAATCTGTTTTTCACGTGTTTTTCGTCTTTATTGTTATTTTCAGGACGTATTCTATGCACTTCTGTCTTCCTCTTATTACCATACGTGTTTCAAAGGTGTAGATAGCGGATTAAAGTTAAAATGGGTTATTTTAGTCTCACTTACCTTTTTTTTACCCAGACTGAGTTATTGAGGCTGCGTAAACCAGCTGCTCCGATCAGGGGCTCCGAGTCCTCGGACACATCCGACCTCCTGCTTCCTGAAGCAGCTGCCCTCAAACGTATCCGCGGAGGAGGCACACTTTGGCAGGGTAGCACATCTGGACGCAACACCCCGGCTCTCACGCCGCTGAGCGCTCGTGCCCGGTTCTGACAGATGCTCAGAAGCTGCTGTCCGGCTGTCCGGTCAACTTATCCGGCTGTCCGGCCGCCCTGTCCGACTGCGCTCGTCTGGACGCCACTGCTTATGTAAGAGGTCGTACCTGGCAGCGCGCGCATCCTCCGCCGCTCCTCAGCTGACTGCGCGCGCTGACCTGCGCTCTGTCATTCGCGGACTGTCCAGGGTCAGATCAGTCACTGCTGTCCTGTGGAGCCGCGCTGTGGTGCTGAGGAGAGCACAGGAACTGGAGCTGCATCACCATCACCATCATCATCATCATCATCATCACCACCATCATAATCACCATCATCATCATAATCATCACCATCGTCTTCACCATCATAATCACCATCATCATCATCATCACCATTATCATCAGCATCATCACCATCATCATCATCATAATCACCATCATCATCATCACCATCATCACCATCGTCTTCACCATCATAATCACCATCATCATCATCATCACCATTATCATCAGCATCATCACCATCATCATCATCATAATCACCATCATCATCATCACCATCATCACCATCGTCTTCACCATCATAATCACCATCATCATCATCATCATCATCATCATCATCATCACCATTATCATCACCATCATCATCACCATCATCACCATCATCATCACCATCATCACCATCATCACCATCATCATCAGGAGGAAGAAACCTTGGGAGGAACAAGGCTCACATGGGGGGACCCCTCCTCTGCTTAAACTACTTATACATAGTTAGGGGACACTGGACCCCCACACCTCTGTCCTAATACTCTGCTGTACAGGTGTGATGTTACGTCACTGGTGGACACAATAGTAACAGCAGCCGATAATTAGGGTCTGTGTACATTTCTACATAGTTGGTGATGCGGGTGGGCATCTAGTCCAGGTCCAGAAGCTGAAAGGTGGGAAGCCAAGGTGAAGGTGTGACAGGAGAGCTCAGGGCTCAGAGCTCGTACCATTATATACAGTATACACCAATTCACACACACCTAAAAACAGACGTACACAGAAATCATTCACCAATCAAATCACTCCGAGAAAGGGGGCTGTTGATCTCTCAACTGATCTAGAGGCGTCGTCTGACGTGGAGCTCTGCCCTCGAGGGGGTTCATCCAACCAGGGGGATGGGCAAAAAAACCAACACCGTCCTGAGAGACACCACTTCTGTATGAGTAGATCAATAAATATTGATCAGATCAGATATCAGTTATTGATCCTGATCACCTTCATCTTCCCTCCAAACAGAACTGCAGTCCCACACGTCCTTCTGTATGTGACTGTTTTTTGATGATGAGTGTATTTGGTCATGACTGCCATTTAAAATTCTATTGAGCAGCAAAATTATTTTATATTATTATTATTTTATATTATTATTATTATTATTATTTAGAGAAATCATGGTTGAAGGAAAAAAAGCAAAAACAATTAATTTTTGACAAAAATATGTTTATTTGTTTTGGAAATGCAGATTCATATTCTATAGAAAGTAGAATCATCCTGTGTGGTTCTCTCTGGACTTTATTACAGCCTTTGGGTTATACTTTCATCACACACACACACACACACACACACACACACACACACACACACACACACACACACACACACACACACACACACACACACACTTTTATCGGCCTCATTCAGTCTCTCTCCCTCTGAAGCTTCGACTTGTTGATCGTGTGTCTGAGGGGTGACTGGACAATCAAGGGTCCAGAGTTTGGGGCAGAGAACAGTCTATTGTATTTGTAAAGCCATCAAAGAAAAGGTTCATATTTTCACATTGTATTTCAGCGTGTACAGCGCGTTATGAAGCGTGTGTATTTTGTCTGGACCAGAAAGGAGAGATATAGAGTAAGATTTGAACACTGCTGAGAGAAACGAGACACGATTACTGTAGGACAGATGATCTGGAAGAGGTTTGATACACTAGTGTAGGCAGAGCTTTGGCACCACAGCATTACGTCGTTCTCCACATGGAGTCGGAGTCTGATCGGTATCGTCTGAAAAGGTCAGGCACTTTTTAATATTGGTACCTACACTATAAAAGAGTGTGTGTGTGAGAGTGTGTGTGAGTGTGTATCAGTCTGATCTGAAGCTCGTTAACCGTCCGAGACCATGATTATGGAGATTAAGTCTCTGCTGTAACTGAACGGGGTCTACAGTCAGAGGTCCGCGCTCAGACAGTGACACTGTTACAGACTCCAACACCACCAAACACAAACACTGCTGCCACTGCTACAACCCGCCCCCTCAAAGTGTGATCAACACAGGGTCTTTCTGGAGACTCGGTCAGTAATACGGGCATGTTTTGGTCGGTGATTTGTTACGGAGTAACTGGAATGTTGATCTGAATTAAAGACGTTCCCTTTCAGGTCTGTGGAGATTTTCATTCATTATATTTCATTTCTCATGTATCACACATGAGAAATTTGATCTTAACACTATTTATGGCTGTGTTTCCTAGAAAAACAATAAAAATCTAAACTGCGTGTGTAAAATATAAGACCATAAAGATCGTTCCTTTGGTTTGCTGCTAAACAAGGCTTTTCCGGTGCTCTGTTAAACATCGTAAAGAGGAATGTCTCGGGATTTGTTGTGGAATAACGTGGTAAAGTCGTAAGTGATGTGATGAAGCGATGCTATACTGTTGTTTAAAACGCAGCCATCCTTTCAGTGGGTGGAGGCTCTCTGTGCACCCGATAGATCTGTTGGAATCTTGGTACTCAGAAGCGAGCTGATGTAGGGCCAGATCTGATCCGTGTCTGTGTCCGAGAACGTGTGCAGAATTCCTTTGGCCCTGGAAAAGAACATTAGAACGGATATTAATACACAATATAAAAACTGTGGGAGTCCTGCTGCTTTTAAAGTCTATTAGAGCAAAATTAATCCCGTCACTGTTACAGTGACTTTTTATTTCTGTATCTCAGTTTGGTCAACAATATATGGACTAAAGTATTGGGACACCTGCCCCCCTGAGGAAGTAATACATGCTGTTACTGGCCCACTATGAACTGCTGCCACTGTCTGAGGATGAGCCTGTAGACCACTAGAGAGTGCTTCACGGCCCACTGGTGGTCCCTGGCCATCAGTTTGAGAAACCCTGGTGGAGAGAACAGTTGACTAAACTGAGTTCAACCCAGAAATGATCTGTAATCAGTTATGTTTTTGTCTGAAGTTGGTTTGGGTGCTTCTTCTTTCGCTGGGATGGGTTTATGAAGGAGCAGTAGTGACCAAGAGCTGAAACCCTGCCATGGTCTGTAAATCTGAGTGAAGTTCTGCAACCCTGGCAGCAGAAAAACAAGCCATTCAGAGAATCCCATGCTTTTAAACATTTGAGATATTGAATAATATTCCCACTGCAATGTGGATTTATTCCATATCCTGGAAGATCACCTGCTTTACACATCACATACATAGTGTTTACATTAGTACTGCTGTGCAAAGTCTCTCTAACACCACGTTCCTGTCCTGACTTAATCCAGGCCACACTTCACTTCATTGGCTGATCCGGCTCTGACCTGGCACCGACCTGGCACCGACCTGACACGGCCTGGCAAGCTCAGAGTATAAAAGCTCGAGAGATTAGTCATCCTGAGAAATCACCAGCGTCGAAGTGACTCTAAATGTGCTCTTTTTACACCACAAAGTTAATCTGGACTCAAATTAACTACAAGCGTTAATTAAACACCAGTCTTTCACGGTGTCGTGTGACAGGAACAGTATCTGCTTCCAGACCAGCACATCCAACTGGCGAAGGTCTAAATACCAGGATAGTTTGCTGGAATTTGCCACTGTGCGGCACAACGTTGATCGTTCTTGTTTGGTTTGTGACGATATCCTGCCTCGACTTCCTGTAATTGGTCCAAAAGTCAGAACCATCCAAAACAATGTTTTCACACTTCAAACCAACAGGACCATGGTTCAGTTGATGCCACTCTTTATGTCGAAATTCTGGTCCTTTGGTCTGGACAGTGATCCATTCTGACCTTCTATTTTGGTGCAGACCAACGTCAAAGGTCCGAAAGCGTGGACCAAACAAGGTAGGTGTGAAAGCACCCTTAGTCGATTCCCACCAACTTACTTGTATAAATCGATGACTGGTTTGGCCACATCTTTGTAGTGCCTCAGTCTGGCGACCAGAGCCTCGGGTTTGTCATCTTCCTGTTGGATTAGCGGTTCGCCACTGATGTCATCAACCCCCTAAAAGACAACATGGAACACAAAACAGGTGTCTTACAGGTTCTTTAAGACGTAACGGGGAACTGGACACGACTTGAGGCCCACCAGCCCCGGATGATAGAAAGCTAACCCTGACACCTCTTCAGAGGCTGAACTTCTGCTCCTCTGCCACCCCGTCCGAGATGGACCTCGGGCTGCCCTGCCACCTCTTCACACTGGCTGCCCAAGTGGCTACTGGACTAGTTGCCCATCTGCCATCACTGACTATGTAGAAATTTACAGACACCACCACCATGTCAGTGTGACTGCAGTGCTGAGAATGACCCACCACCCACATCATATCTGCTCTGTGGTGGTCCTGTGGGGTCCTGATCATTGAAGATCAGGGTGAAAGGAGGAGAATAAAGTCTGCAGAGAAACAGATGAACTACAGTCTGGAATTATAGAACCACAAAGAGCTCCTGTGTGATCAGAGGAGCTGATAGAGTGGACAGCGAGTGTAGAAATCAGGAGGCGGTCATAATATTATGGTTATTGTTTGTAGTGACTGGACACTGCTGTCCTGTGTGTGAGTATATGGGACAATATTTAATTTGATCTGCGATACAGGGCCTTTCATTTCCCTGCTCTGCAGCAGGTCACGGGCCTACCTGCACACGAGGAGGGTTGAAGCACATGTTGTACACCCTCCCGCTGGCTGGGTGGATCCAGCGATGACTCAGTCTTTCCTTCAGTGTCTCCAGGGGGATGTTAAGGCTAATGACCACGTCCAGCTCACAGGCGCTGTTCAGGGCTTGGGCCTGTGCTAGAGTGCGGGGGAAGCCTAAAGCAGGAATAAAGGTGTTAAACTTCACACACTTCATCACATATTTTAATTCTAATGTCACACACAGAACCACGAAGAGCAACACTTCGCCATAACAGCCTGCTGTTCTGGAGGAGTGGACACTTCAGGACACCTTCCATTTTATTTTTGCCAAGATCTCAGTCAAATTCCTGCAAGGCTATTAAAAGTGTGAACTCCACAACCTCGGTCTGGAACGACCCGCAGTCCGAGCAGGTCTGCTAACTGACCCTGGGTCAGTGTTTACAAACCACAGCAGAGCAGGCTGGGACAGCTCGGGCTTGTTTCTAGGTCAGACACCACCCTCCTCTCCCTGCCAGGGTTTGATATCTGATCTTCCACAGGGTGACGGCGTTTAACTGGAAAGGTTGTTTATAGCCAAGTGCGCACTGGGCAGTGGAGGGTGTGAAGTGTGCTTAAGACTCTGTCCGTCACACTAGAGCTGACCAATCAAACACTCCTCAAAACTGACACTCAGGAGCTCTGACTGATATAATCTTGGCCGTTAATTCTATTGTATTTCTATTGAGCTGAGCGATATGGAAAAAAATCATAACCCCAGTATCAAATCATTCCAGCCCAATATACCATAAATGATGCGTCACCTACGATGGACTAGCGCCCTGTCTAGGGTTGTTTCCCGCACCTTGCTCTCAGAGTTGCCAGCTGGGCACCGGCTCACCCGTGACCCTAGTCAGGAATAAGTGGTTCAGAAAATGGATGGATGGATGGATGGATGGATGGATGGATGAGGCGTCACTGTCTTTACTTCTTCTTCTTTCGGCTGCTCCCTTTAGGAGTCGTCACAGCAGATCATCATATTTATGATCTGCATTATAGTTTGGGCACAAGTTTTACGTCGGATGCCCTTCCTGCCCACAAGCAGTGCACACACTACACCCTACAGACTACACACTACAGACTACACACTACACCCTACACCCTACACCCCTAATGTCACTGTCTTTATTCTGTTTTTAAAAAGTCAAAGTTGACTGAATTTCTTCTTCACACACCAAGTCAACGTCATGCCGGTGTTCCGTTTTACGCCGTCTCTATGGTGTGCACGTGGGAACATCTGGGGGGTTTCACATCTGTGTTTTTGTCAGGTTAAACTGGACCCGTGTTCACACCCCGTCCCGTTCACACTGCTCACAGATAACACATCTGGATCACACACTGAGGTGCGGGAGGAGTGGGAATGGTGGACCTTTGTACCAAGGGCCGTCGGTGGTTTGGGTGTTGAACCCTCCACCGTACAAGCACAGAAAAGGAACACAGGCCCCCCCTCCGTTCTAACCAGCAGCACAGTGATGGGGTAATGGATCACACTTCTACACATGCACTGTAGGAATCATTGTCTTTAGGAGTCAGCTATTATTTTCCATGTACCCTCCTACTCTTCATCTGTAATCTCTACGGTGTTAAACAGTGTCAACGTCACCGCTATTAATGCACGTAAACTTCTATCCTGTAAATGAGTTGAGATTAAATGTAAAAACTTATTATATTAGATTTAAAAAAAATTAATATTTACAAACAATTAATATACAGACGAGAGCAGCTATACAGTCGAAATCGGAACAGATTGATCTGATTCACAAAGATTCCGATCAGTTTCCTCAAAGTGAAAATGAAATGTTCTAATATTCTGAGACTCTGGAGCCGATTAGGACTGAAATGTTTATTATTGAATAAAATTATAAACACAACTATATTCTATATTTTTCAGACCCTGATCCAGAAACAGAGACAGAGTGAGGGAGAGTCCCGCTGCGTCTGATCTACCCTGTGTAGCAGCGACTCGGCAGGTCAAGGTCCTGCTGGACAATCTGTGCTCTGATTCGGGTTGTTGTTATGGCCTTGAGCAAGTTCTCCTACAGCCTTCAACACCAGCACTATTGTTTCTGTCACCCACAGCAGACTAAAGAGTGCAGCGTTCACGGGCTTCACCAGGAACAGATGAAAATAAACATTTATTAGAGCAACAACGTCCAAACTGAGTCAGCGTTAAACAATCGGCAGTTTCAGTGTTGAAGGAAAGAACCAGAGAGAACCACTTTCATCTGCAGTGTCTGGAGTGATGATCAAATATCATATCTGTATCGCTAATGATCTGACCCTCATAAATGATTCAGCCCCGCCCCCTCTCTCTGATCAGTCAGAGTCTGTATGCAGGTTGATCATCAGCCCCGCCCCCTCTCTCTGATCAGTCAGAGTCTGTATGCAGGTTGATCATCAGCCCCGCCTCCTCTCTCTGATCAGTCAGAGTCTGTATGCAGGTTGATCAGCCCCGCCCCCTCTCTCTGATCAGTCAGAGTCTGTATGCAGGTTCATCAGCCTCGCCTCTCTCTCTCTGACTGGGGCCAGAGTCTGTGGCAGGCTGGAGCATCAGCCCCGCCTCTCTCTGACTGGGGCCGAGTCTGTATGTAGGCTGAGCATCAGCCCCGCCCCCTCTCTCTGATCAGTCAGAGTCTGTATGCAGGTTGAGCATCAGCCCCGCCTCTCTGACTGGGCCGGTGAGTCTGTATGCAGGTGGGAGCATCAGCCCTGCCCCTCTCTGGATCAGTCAGGAGTCTGTATGTGGCTGAGCATCAGCCTCACTTCTGGATCAGTCAGAGTCTGTGGCGCAGGTTGAGCATCAGCCTCCGCCTCTCTGGATCAGTCAGAGTCTGTATGCAGTGTTGAGCATCAGCCCCGGCCTCTGGATCAGAGCCTGTATGCAGGCGGGATCATCAGCCCCGCCTCTCTCTGATCAGTCAGAGTCTGTATGCAGGTTGATCATGTTCATGTGGACAGAACAGTAAACATGCACTGGAAGCCCCTTGCCATTTAAACTGGGATTTTACTTAATTTCACTATTATATACTGGTCAGAGACTCAGAGAGTAATCTAGTAGTGTATACTGCTCAGAGACTCGGTCTGACCGAGACTGAGAGTAATCTAGTAGTGTATACTGGTCAGAGACTCGGTCTGACCGACTCGAGAGTAATCTAGTAGTGTATACCGTTCCTTGGTGCAAATGGTATCAGGAACATTAAACCCCTGCTTAGCTCTTTCTCCTTCCATGTTTAATCTGAGTCCTTTAGGTACTGTGTTCGGGTTTGGTTCGTCCAGCAGCAGGCTGAAGTCATTTAGTGGACGGTGGACGTTTAATTCGCTGATCTCAGTGGGGAGGTGTGAGATACTCAGAGTTTAAGAACCTGCTATGACCTTAGAAGTCGCGTAATGAACCCCAGGCTTACGAGAAAGTGCACCTACAAATCATGATTGATGATCTACTGTACCGCCCAACAGCAGCCCCGCCCCCTCTCTCTGATCAGTCAGAGTCTGTATGCAGGTTGATCATGTTCATGTGGGCAGAGCAGTAAACATGCACTGGAAGCTCCTTTGCCATTTAAACTGGGATTTTACTTAATTTCAATTAGTATACTGGTCAGAGACTCAGAGAGTAATCTAGTAGTGTATACTGGTCAGAGACTCGGTCTGACCGACTCGGAGAGTAATCTAGTAGTGTATACTGGTCAGAGACTCGGTCTGACCGACTCGGAGAGTAATCTAGTAGTGTATACTGGTTCCTGGTGCAAATGGCATCAGGAACATTAAACCCTGCGAGCTCTTCTCCTTCTATGTTTAATCTGAGTCCTTTAGGTACTGTGTTCGGTTTGGTTCGGTCCAGCAGCAGGCTGAAGTCATTTAGTGGACGGTGGACGTTTAATTCGCTGATCTCAGTGGGGAGGTGTGAGATACTCAGAGTTTAAGAACCTGCTATGACCTTAGAAGTCGTGTAATGAACCCCAGGCTTACGAGAAAGTGCACCTACAAATCATGAGATTGATGATCTACTGTACCGTCCAACAGCCAGCTGTGACGGGTCATCTCCTCCAATCGGGGAAGCAGCAGGCGGGTCATGACATGGTCTGGAACCAGCAGGCCTTTCTCTATGTAGGCTTTAGCCAAGATTCCAGCCTCTGAAACAAGCAATTCAAGATGTTCAACAACCTTCAAGATGTTTGAGAGCAGCTTGAAATGATCCTTCTTCATCTACCCACCAACATCCCCAACTCAATCATCTAAAACTGACGTCTCTGAAGTCATATCTGATGGAAGCACTTGGCATTACTCCACCCTTCAGCAGGAATGTGGACTAAGTGGTGTAAGTGTGGTATGGGTGATTCCAGTCCCGGGAGAAATACAGCACACGCTGCAGTCTCGGTGACCCTGCACGAGAGGTTCACCTGTTCTCCAGTTAGAGTCAGTTAAACAGCAGTGAGGCAGCAGTAAAGCAGATGTTTGGGGTCAGTTAAACAGCAGTGAGGCAATGAGGCAGCAGTAAAGCAGAAGTGGGGGGTCAGTTAAACAGCAGTGAGGCAATGAGGCAGCAGTAAAGCAGACGTGGGGGGTTAGTTAAACAGCAGTGAGGCAATGAGGCAGCAGTAAAGCAGACGTGGGGGGTTAGTTAAACAGCAGTGAGGCAATGAGGCAGCAGTAAAGCAGACGTGGGGGGTTAGTTAAACAGCAGTGAGGCAATGAGGCAGCAGTAAAGCAGACGTGGGGGGTTAGTTAAACAGCAGTGAGGCAATGAGGCAGCAGTAAAGCAGACGTGGGGGGTTAGTTAAACAGCAGTGAGGCAATGAGGCAGCAGTAAAGCAGACGTGGGGGGTTAGTTAAACAGCAGTGAGGCAATGAGGCAGCAGTAAAGCAGACGTGGGGGGTTAGTTAAACAGCAGTGAGGCAATGAGGCAGCAGTAAAGCAGACGTGGGGGGTTAGTTAAACAGCAGTGAGGCAATGAGGCAGCAGTAAAGCAGACGTGGGGGGTTAGTTAAACAGCAGTGAGGCAATGAGGCAGCAGTAAAGCAGACGTGGGGGGTTAGTTAAACAGCAGTGAGGCAATGAGGCAGCAGTAAAGCAGACGTGGGGGGTTAGTTAAACAGCAGTGAGGCAATGAGGCAGCAGTAAAGCAGAAGTGGGGGGTTAGTTAAACAGCAGTGAGGCAATGAGGCAGCAGTAAAGCAGAAGTGGGGGGTTAGTTAAACAGCAGTGAGGCAGCAGTAAAGCAGAGGTTTGGGGTCAGTTAAACAGCAGTGAGGCAGCAGTAAAGCAGAGGTTTGGGGTCAGTTAAACAGCAGTGAGGCAGCAGTAAAGCAGAGGTTTGGGGTCAGTTAAACAGCAGTGAGGCAGTGAGGCAGCAGTAAAGCAGTAGTGGGGGGTCTTTAGTGTCTTTAGATGAACTGTTCTGGACTGCTGGTCGTGGCGGCTAGTGTGTCGGGTGGTATGGCGGGCGGTGTGGCGGGTGGTGCGGCAGTGACCCACCCGTGCTGGCAGCGATGTTCTCCCGCACGAAGTCCCCGCTGCACAGCCGTTGAAGCCCGAACGCTCCGGCGATCCGCTCCGAGATTGTCCCCTTCCCCGACCCGGGGGGACCCACGATCACAGCTCGGAACAGCCGGGACATGTCCTTCTGAAAGCTGACCAACAGACACCACCAGGGGGCGCGAGGAGTCAGAGATCTGAGTGGAGAAAAACGAGTCAGAACCGGACACATCAACCAGAACCAGAACAAACCCGACCTGCTTTTCCCTCTGCAGCTCTGTCTCTCTGTCTCTGTGTCTCTGTCTCTCTGCGAATGAATGGAGGACAAACCCCGACGCCCCCTTTTCTGAGCTCCTCCCACCGCGCAGGAGAAGCAGGTCTGAGGGAGCTGTAGTGCTGTTCTGAGACCAGCAGAACCCCACACACTACTTTCATTAGACCTGCTCTGAGAGCTGGAGGTGATGGAACCCACTGTGGAACCACCATGGAACTCACACTGAAGAAACGTCTTTAATCATCACTAGATATTTACTGTGTCCTAACAGCTGTATCTCCTCCTCTGGCTGAAATAATGTCAGTTAGATGTTTCTAGAACCATCTACCATCTCATAGTGGTTTCTATTATGGAGAGATCTACACACCCTGCTGCAGCAAAGCAGCTCCAAACCATCACACTTCCACCACCATGTTTCACAGCTGCTATGATTTCTTTCTGATGCTGCACTTGGACATCAACTGTGACGAGAGCTCCTCTGATGATGAAAAGTTTGTCTACATGTTCTCTGGCAAACTTTAATCTTGTCCTGATGTTCTCGGCAGCAAGGGTTTCCACCCTTGTCCCCGCCTTGAAGTCACATGGTTTTGTCGGAACCACCATGCCGAGAACCTCACTCAGCGATACCGTTCCCAGATCTTGGCACTTTAACTTCACGTGGAAAATGAATATGATCCTATTACCATCACCTCTGTCTTTCATCTCCTGAGCAGTGAGACGGGAAAAGGTAGCCGTAAGTGAGATCGAGAGACTTTGAGAAAAAATGCCATGAAAAGCGTTAAACGTAAAAGCAACAACTGATATAAACATATTAATCACAGCTGTCTCGTTTACAGGACGTACTGTATCGGTTATGGATGCTGCTTTTTGGTTCTCCCGGTTTGGACGCCACTCCTCAGCAGGTGCTTCGCAGAGCAGGGGAAACCACGCAAACTGGTGGACGACCTTACCGCGCCGATATTCCGGACTCTAAAGGCAATAGCAGCGGTCAGTGCTGTGTATGGTCATATGGTTTCAGAGAATGTAGAGGTTATTCAGTCTGATTACAGAGCAGACCTACGTTTGGCGTCTCCCAGTGCCAGCCGAATGGGCCGTCAGGGGTCCACTGTCCCTCTACCCGGGCTGTTCTGTGTTTGGTGTCATTTTAATTTCGTTTCTGGTCTGATTTACTGCTACTTTAATATCAATAATAAGGATTTACACCAGTTCAGACAGAGAAGATGTTTGACTGCAGGTGCAGAAGTGGGTGTGTAGTTGTGGGATTTCTGGACGCCCTCCCTGCAGGTCCAGTTATGAAGGCTGTCATTGGGACATCTTATCAGGTGACGAGTGCTAACTTCTCCGTGGCCCTGCAGGTGGTCAGTGGACCCCACTGTGGCTGTTGGGTCAGGCTTGGAATGGGACGCTGTTGAGAACATCTGTCACGTGAGTCTTCATTTTCTGTTAGAACTGCGCGCACTTGTGAGGACAGGGACCCGGTGTTCCGTCGAATTGTGCCACCCTGCCGAAACGTGCTACCACAGTGGCGTGTTTTTAAGTAGAGGGGGATTTTTATATATGTTTTAATATTTTATTATATGTTTATATTTATTATTATTATATTTATATTACTTATATATTTTTATTACTAAGTGATTTGTTATTATTACATTTTAATTATATTTATTATTATTATATGTACTATTATAATAAATATACATTATTATTATTGTTATTATTATTATTATATATACTATTGTATATATTTTAGTATTTTATGAGTTTTTCTGTCTCCCTGCCCTGAAACAGTCACAACACCATCCTAACAGAAGCGTTCAGGAGTCACGTGTCTGTAAACGTCTTTAAAAGGTCGCGTTGACGTGAGACTGAGGTGAAACTCGAGCTGCTGGATCGTGTTAAACGCGTCTGTCTCGCTGTCGGCCTTTAAAGCGCGTCCGGACGCGTGGCTGCGCGCATGCGCACGGGCGCCAGGCAGCACATTCCGGCGGGCGGCGCGTCCCGACGCAACACCGGAAGCGTGTTGTTTTATTTTTGTCACATGGTTTGAGATTTCAATAACAACACAAAAATGGCGACAGTCACGTTGCGCGCGCGGGGCGCTGCTGCGTCATTAACGCGGAGCCGCGGACGCGCGGCTGAGGGCGGCTGAGAGCGGCGGTGCGGGGTAAACGTGTGGATGTTCGGGACGCGAGAGGGGTGTGTGTGCCAGTGAGTGTGTGTGCGTGCGTGTGAGTGCTGGGCGTTAACGCGCGCGCGCCGTGGTCTTAATCTTCTGGCACTTTGTGAGCTTCTGTGACAGTGGTGTTTGGTAATGACGGACAGGCTGTTTTATTTATTTTAATAATAATATTTATAATAATTATAATTGTTATAATAATAATGATGATGATGGTGATGTTTATAATGTGTATGGTTGATTATACTGGCTGTCGACTTTAACTCATCGAGTGATGTGCGGCTCGGGCGGAAAGGGGCTCTGGCGCACGTTGCTGAAACGTTGCGCAGATGTTTTTCTCGCCCGCGCTCGCGCTCGACGGGCTGCTGGAGTTGTTTACAAGATGAGATTTGCGGGGAGGGCGGGGCGACCGGGGGCGGGGTCCGGGGCGGGGCCGCTCGCCATTGGACGGGCGGAGGAGCGTCGCCCGTGTTGGGCGGGGTTTGCGGGATAATAACAAGTGTGACGTCAGCAGGTTTGTATTGACGGTCGAGGGGCCTGTTTTGGGGGCGAGGCTGCAGGAAATGAAAGGCTTTAAAGCTTTAAAATGTATTTTTGTGTGTTTACAGCTATTTATGTATATATGACACAATTTCATACCAATGTTTATGTGATAGAGGCCTGCAGTTCAGGTTTAGGCCTATATTTCTTGTTCCTCTGTTATTTTTGTTTGTTTGTTTTATATTTTGTATAGACTCTTGGATTAGTAAAGTCATTCTGATATTAGTTCATTATTTTTTTCTAATGTAAAGCGTTATTTGCAGTATTTATAGCAGTGTTTACTTCTATTAATATCGTATTGCACCCTTTTCGTTCCTGCTGCACCGATGAATCGACTCCTGTCCTCGAGGTGGGTTCATCCTGAAGTTTGCAGCCTGTTGGATGGTACGATGACCGAAGGCCAGATGGGAGGTCCACTGTCCTGGATCTACTTGATGTGACAGGCTGCCCTGGTTCAGTTATCACAGTGCTGATGCTGTCCGTCTTAAAGGTACAGTACTGTGATAACTGAAGGATGGCAGCCATCTTTACGTCATGTTAATGAGGAATCTGTGGTTCTGTCTTCTTAAACACATTTTATTTGTCCTGAATGAGGTTTCTTCTTTATATAATTGTCATTTTCTTCAGCTTTTTTACATTTATTTGAACATAGGACATTTTTTATGTGTACAGAGTTACGTTATTGTCTGTTGTAATTATTTAGAATATTATGTAGATTTAATACAGATTAGTATGTGTATTATTTAACGTTACATTAAATAAGGTTAGTTTTACTTTATGCAGATTCACATTTTAATGCTGTTTTTGTTATTCTGTAATAAAAAATACAATTCATGTGTTTTGTATCTGTCTCTTAATTATTATATATATATAATATGAAGAAATAATATATTTTTTCTTCTTATTGCTTCTCTGCTATATAAAGAGGAGGCTGGTATGCTGAATAAACAGCGTGATCTGCAGGGGTGTGCTTAAAATTTATGAGCATTTATTTATAACTGTTAAATATAGAAGTTGGTTGTGCACGTCCAACGAGTAAAAATCCACTGCAGGGCGTTTTTTCCATCTGCCTGGGCAGCTCTGCTGCAGCCTTTACTCCACCTTGAGTTCAAAATCCTGTAGTGGAGGGTTGTTCTTTGGACCTGGACCTCTCACCTCTTGTACTAACTGGTTTCAGATCTGTTTTTGTGGTTTAAGTGGAAATCCCCCAGTAACTCTCATGTTGTAGTTTTTTTTCTGCCTCTTATCAGCACAGCTCTCCGATATTCCCCAAACTGACTCGTCTGGACATTCCGGCTCCGGCTCTCTGGTGTGATTCCTTCTTGACAGTTGATGGCTCAGATATCCTGTGCAAAACTATGGGGGCACTTGAACACACTTTGGTTTTCTGAAAGATTCACTTCCTCTTTCTCCTTCTTCTGTTTCCTGTTCTCATTTCCACTTATTTTCTGGTCTTCCTGTCGATTCTCACACTTCTTAAGGATTGAACTTGTGAATTGCTGCTGCAGTGAAACATTGTTTTGCACAGAAGGTGAAAGTATTACTCCAGACACCCACTCGGTGACTCATCCGACCTGAGGAATGTTCATTTGGGAATGCTTCGGAAAGATTTGGAATATTTTTTTTTTACACTGACTTACATTAAAAATTAAAGTTTTTCTTTCTGTGTGTGTGTGTGTGTAAGGGGGGGTTTTTGATTTGACAGCAGTGATATATCTCCTGTACCTCCTACTGCAACTTTAACTAGGAGCTCTATTGAAGCTAAAATGTATATTTTAAAGAAAGACGTGGCCAAGACAGTGATCCACTTCCAGTTACAGGAATAATGAAGTCAAATTACATAAACATTCAAATCTCAGTCACCGTCGTCAGATCCAAAGAGCTCTCTGAGAAAGAAGGTCATAGATGCAGATGAGTCTGGGAAAGGATTTAGAAAGATCTCAGAACAAAACTAAAGTTCTAGAGCAGGACTTCTGGAATAATGCTTTGGACAGATGAATCCAAAATTGAATTCTTTGGACACAGTAACAAGTAAACCAAACAGAGCAAACAAACTTCACACAGTCTGTCTTTATGAATATTTTTACACTAAATTAGATATTATTATGATCATTTCTGCTTGAGTAAACATTAATATTTTAATAAGAGATGGTATTCTATAGCTTTAGAAATATAACAAAGAGGCTATAAATGTTTATTTATGTCATGAATATGAAATATGATTCATTATTAAAATGATCAAATATTTAAATGTTATAAAGTCAAAGGAGTCCTAACTTTGTCCATATAACCGTATGAGTGTATATATGTTTGTGTGTGTGTGTGTATGTATATATATATATATATATATATATATATATATATATATATATATATATATATATAAACCTGTGCATGTGTTATATGATCCTCTAGCCTGTCCAGTCAGTGTGAGGAATCTTCTGACATGGATTCTACAGTATGAGACAGCAGTTAGTCCCTTTCTTTCTCAGTGTCTCTCAGTTCTGATACTGAAGTGCTTTTGATGGGAATAGCTACAGTGTCTGCATGTTCAGATCAATATATTATTGATCGGTGCTACAGCCCCTAAGTGCTCTGCCACACCAGCCTTCTTGGGAAACTGCAGCCTACACTTTCTGCACTTTCTCACTGCCAGGATGGGAAGTCCCTCCCTTCAGGGCTGGACCTTCAGCTCTTAAAGGCCTTCGGTGGTGCTCACCATTGCTTTGCAGTGTGTGCGGACTTAGAAGCACCTGAAATCAGATCTCAATTATGAAATATGTCCCATAACTACATTTGCTCCAGTCATATGTTTTGCTCTTTAGAAGTCAGATGGATGAGATCTTCATGGACTGAAGCTTTAAAGGTTCCCAGATACAAATAAAACTCTTTTTATACCTTAACATTAACTGGGTTTCTCCATCACAGGTAACCCCAAAGCAGTGTTTACCAGGTACACCTGACTCTAAGCAGCTCATTAACAAGAAGGGCAGGGGTGCCTCTAGGACCAGGATTGCTGACGTTCAAGCATTTCTCATTGTGTGAACTGAGTTCCTGATCGCTCAGATGTTAAAACAGATGTGGTTTAATGATCTGTACCGATAAGAAACCACAGGTACCCCCCCAACTCAGAACCCCCTCTGTAACGCTGAAGATGAGCCGCAGCTCTGCGCTCCCGCGTAAGGGTTAACCCGATTGGCACCGCGGTTGATTGACAGGCCGGGCAGCCAATCAGCGCAGAGCGTGTCGGTGGCCCGTGACGTCTCGTTTCGGGAATCCGAAGCGGCTGACAGGAAGCTGCAGTGCGCATGCGCGACCAACTTCAGCCAGAAGATCGGGATTGTTGTGTGAGAGTCTGACAGCGGTCCGGCCTCCTCTGTCCGAGTCTGAGGAGTAACGGGGAGTAACGCGGAGTAACGCGGAGTAAGGAGCCTCCTCTGTGGGAGTGTGAGGGGAATAAGGAGCCGAGTCTGGGATGAAGCCCGGCGGAAGTGTGTGAGGTGAGCAGATCTGTGTTTATTTCACTGCAGGATCATTAACACGCTTAAAAATCGCTGCGACCCGGTTAGACCCGCTCCTGACCGGTTAGAACCCCCTCCAATCCGGTCTGTCCCGGTTAGACCAGGTCCTGTTCGGTTAGACCCGGTCCAGACCCCCCCCCCCTCCCCCAACCCGGTTAGACAATCTCCAGACCGGTCCAGACCCCCTCCAGACCGGTCCAGACCGGTTAGAACCCGGTCCTGTTCGGTTAGACCCAATACGACCAAGTTAGACCCGGTCTGGCCCAGTTAGACCCAGTCTGGCCAGATTAGACCCTTCTCCTGTTTGGTTAGACCCGGTCCAGCCCAGTTAGACCCAGTTAGACCCGCTCCTGTTGGGTTAGACCCGGTCCAGCCCAGTTAGACCTAGTTAGACCCGGTCCAGCCCAGTTAGACCTAGTTAGACCCGCTCCTGTTGGGTTAGACCCGGTCCAGCCCAGTTAGACCTAGTTAGACCCTTCTCCTGTTTGGTTAGACCCGGTCCAGCCCAGTTAGACCCAGTTAGACCCGCTTCTGTTGGGTTAGACCCGGTCCAGCCCAGTTAGACCTAGTTAGACCCGCTCCTGTTGGGTTAGACCCGGTGAGACCCACTTCTGTTGGGTTAGACCCGGTTAGACCCACTCCTGTTCGGTGGCGGTTCTGTTGTTTTTGCTGAAACTTTGACAGAAACTGAAATTTGAAAAATCAAAGAATCTGCCCCAAACTACCCCCAACTGCCCCCCTTCAGTGACTTTATCAGGGGGTTGAGTCAGGAAACGGTTCTGGACCGATTCCAGTTTCTGCCCATTTTACCTCAAAATCCACAGAGAAATCTTTTAGCATTGTGGCTAACTTATGAATTCAGTATTAATAAACCTCATCTGAACACCAACAATCCAGATTTGGATTCAGATTATTACCTACTGACCCTCACTGAGATCCAGATTGTCCTCACTGAGATCCATATTGTCCTCACTGCGATCCAGATTGTCCACACTGCGATCCAGATTGTCCACACTGAGATCCAGATTTTTAGACTGTATTGATTGGTCGATTAGACTGTATTGGTTGATTAGACTATTTTGATTGGTCGATTAGACTGTATTGGTGGATTAGACTGTTTTGATTGGTCGATTAGACTGTATTGATTAGATAGATGGGGAAAATGAGTCATGCAGTGAATATGAAAATATACTTTAATATAAATAAATGAATACAGAGTTATAAATGTGCATGGATACCAGCCACACACACACACACACACACACACACACACACACACACACACACTACTAATGAAAACGATGATCAGGCCTCGAGATGACCTCAGTCCTGCAGTGGCCTCACGTCAGAAACACTGAGTGGGTTTATTAATATGAATTATTTAGTTGTCTAACGTTAACTACTCGCACATCTCACACACGTGAGCTTTTAAATCATAATTTAACTATGAAATCATTTTAGTTTTAGTTTCAAACGGATTAAAAATGAGTCCAACCTGAATTTAAATCTTGTAATAATGTGAGATTCTGCGTTTCTGACTTTCATGATCAAACTGGTCACTGAAGACACAGAATAAGGTCTGAAATACGTCACTTTACCTGTAATGAACATAAAACCCGATTAACGTTTCATACGAACTCATCGACGTGAACTTTCCCACAATCGTCTAACGTGCTGAGATGTGTGGTGATGTGCTTCAGAGCTGTGTGTGTTTGAGATTGTTACTGGAGTGTTATTTAGTCAGGATGCTGAGGAAACCTTCACCGTTTAGGTCGAAGGAAGCTGTTTTTACGATGTAATCTGTGCTCATTAAAACCGGTTGTGGGTTAAAATGTTTTGTTGAACATCGGTTTCCGAACGGCTGTTGGTTGTTGTCTGCATGCAGAAGCAGGCCTGTTTATTCTTCTCCAGGACTGCATTTCCTGTCTGCAGGAGGTGATATAAATGAATATCAACTACAGCTATTTGTGTTGTTGCACAATAAGTTACAGACTTTAATCTCCAAATCTGAAACATCACAGAGCAGAAGCTTTAAGACGGGGCTCGGAGGGACGCAGCTGTACGTGCTGCTCAGCACTTCATCGTTTCACATTGTCAATATGGAAGCTATTTCGGCCAGAGTGTAAACAACGTTATCTTTCATCTGGGTTTTCTGATTGTTAATCTGCTTGTTAATAAAGTTGCCTCTTTCCAGTAAAATTAAACATTCTAATTTGCTGATCTTCTATAAGCACGTTTTGCACAATGGAAAATAATAGTTGTGACCTTGAAAGGATATTAAATAAAACCCAACAACATAAATAAACGGTGAGCAACAGCAATTTGCTGTTGTGGTGATTAATCATGTCGAAGGTCATAAACAAATGGAAAATGTGTAAAATGATGTCAATATTTGAAGGAGTTTCACGACCATCGTTAAGACCCGGCAAACAGAATGACCTTTATGCTCGCGTGACGTACGCCTGTGAATCAGTCAGATACCAGTCGTCACCCAGAAGAAGAGTGCGATGGTTCAGAGAGCACAGAGGATGAGCAGAGTGCTGCGTTTCGACACAGACAGGAAGCAAAGTGGTGAAGAAGATCAGAGACGTTAATGTTACGGGCTCCGTGGACTCGGATGGAATGTCGTGACTGTAGTCAGTCGGAGAATTGGTAAGGAACCGTTTTGTCTCCGCGGTGACACATTTAAGGCTGTATGTTCGAGAGGCAGGAAGATCATGTTTTTGAGCACAAGTTTCAAAATGAGAATTTAGGCTTATTTTTCAGAACATGTTCCAAAGAAGCTGCTCTTAAAGAGTAGTTTCCATTGTTTTCCAAATGTCTGCCTGACAGTTGAGGTGTAATTAAGTTGTTAGTGTCATAGACATGAAACAAACCGACTTCTTTCAGTGATGGTGTCACAGAGGTTGTGATGTCTTCAACACAAAACAGCGAGCAAGTCTAATTCTGATCGTGGAGAATAATTACAAAACTACAATCACAAAGCAGCAGTAATGTTGTTAAATAGAACTCGTGAAACAGGGTTTCCGTCCGTCTGTCTGTCTAATGCAGTAAAACTGACATTGTATAGTTCCGTCTGTAGTGTACAGTGCACTTGTGAAAGTATTTTTCATGCTTTGTGTTTGCTATTCACACATTCCTACAACTTTTGTGAAGCAAAACAAAAAACACAATGAAACAACAGAAACCTTTTCACCCCCGAACGTCAGTACGAGTCTCCTTCTGCAGCTGCGTCTCTGTGAGCTGCACATCTGGCCACTGGGATTTCTGCCCGTTCCTCAAAACTGCTCCAGCTCCGTCAGGTTGGAAGTTTGACCACAGATTCTCAACTGGACTAAGGTCTGGGCTTTAGTCCAGTCTTCCGTAAAGTCCAGCTCTGTGGTGTGTAGGGCTGGTTGTGGACGTATGGACAGATCTCTAGGCTGTGGTTCTGACCAGCATGTTCGTCACTGTGTGGCAGAGGGACGTGGGTAATTGCCAAAAGTCTTTAAAAGTTTCCAGTGTGTGGATGGTGCTGAGTGCCTGCACTGCCCCCTACAGTTTCTGTGTGGTACTGCCCTCCGTGTACGCCCACGACTATATTGCAATATATTGATTGTATTGTGACGCCGGTATCATTGTGCAGATGCAGGCCAGCAGGTTCCAGCGGGTTCCTGGAGGTTTCTGCACATTTCAGTGTTTGCTGTTGTTTCATACAGTGTCCTGAAAATCGAATTCTCCTCACTTCCCTGGAATAAAGTGTGACGTTGTGTGTAAATACTGTTCGTGTTTCAAAACCAGGGTACCTGTTTTGAAATCACTGATGTCACTCATTTACATACTGTTGCTGTGACTGATACGACTTCCTGCTGTCTCATTACTATTGCGTTATACATCAATCAGCCATAGCATTATGACCACCTCCTCATTTCTCCTCTCACTGTCCATCCTATCAGCTCCTCTGTCCACACAGGAGCTCTTTGTGGTTCTATAATTCAGACTGTAGTTCATCTGTTTCTCTGCAGACTTTATTCTCCTCCTTTCACCCTGATCTTCAATGATCAGGACCCCACAGGACCACCACAGAGCAGCTATGATGTGGGTGGTGGGTCATTCTCAGCACTGCAGTCACACTGACATGGTGGTGGTGTGTTAGTGTGTGTTGCGCTGGACCACCAACAGGACCACCAAGCAGAAACGTCCAGTCGACAGTGTCCTGTGGGCAGCGTCCTGTGGGCACTGATGAAGGACTAGAGGACGACCAACACAAACTGTGCAGAAACAGATGAGCTTCTGTCTCTGACTTTACATCTACAAGGTGCAGACACTCGGTAGGAGTGTCTAATAGAGTGGACAGTGAGTGGACACAGTGTTTAAACACTCTGATAGACCATTGAATACTATGGGTATAGGGAGAGAGTGTTTGGTTTGCTACTTAGCATTAGACAAACAAATAAATTTGGACGCTTCTTCCTTAGCAACGGTTGTCGGCTCCGTCCACATAAACGGTGGTTGGTTGAGCTGTGTTTAAGGACGTATACACACATGAACCGAATTGTGAACTGAAGTTGTTGAAGCTGTGAGCTGTTCATGGAATCATCTCGAGCTGCTTAGAAACGTGTTTTGTTGTCTCTGTTTTGTTCTGTGTTGCTTAGTAACGAGAGTCACAATGCAGTCTGGCTCACAATCAGCTCATGTAGTGAGTTACGGTGTTGACTCGTGCGAGATTACAGTGCACATGTTCAAATCCCACGTCAGAATTCGGACACTGTGAAGGGAAACGATCGACCACCTCAACAGCCTTTCTCTCTGCCCGGTCAGTGTCTCACAGCGTCTCCCTTCACGCTGCTGTGCTTAGCGGTGAACATTAAACGCAGATGTTTCGGTCTGTGTTCACACAGCAGGTGACAGTGTTACTGATCCAGACAACAGTCAGACATCAGTCTGACGTTGAAGTCAGTCGTTTCCCAGACAGCTCTGTTTCTGTGTCTCTGTCTCACACCAGTCTGACCTTAGTAACGGCATTTTGGTGACATAACCAGGGTTCTGTTCTCGCTCACCTGTGATTTCAGTCCCACACATTAACCTTTACGACTGTAGTCTAATTTTCAGGTTTCTGTAGTTTGACTTTTATTCACCAGAACATTATCAGTGTTCACGCAGACCGTATGTTGTTATTTCAGGAAAACATAAAATGTAAACTTTTATTTTGATCATTTTTTGATTTTTTTGAGTAAAAACACTTCATGATCTAATAATTTCTCATCATTTATCATAAATATTACATTTAATTGATTCCAATCATCAATTTCCAGCAGAAATTCTGACACAAAGTGTTTTTAGTCTTTATAAACAAACACATGCAGGCAGAAGTACATTTTTGATGAAAACATGTTCCATGCACATATTTACACTGTTAATAATTAAATCTCGATTTAAGGTGTATTACCCAGATCTGGCATTTTTCTGACTGTCTCCTATAAATACTCTCCTAATTATTGTTGAAGTACGTTAAACTATGACAGCGTACGTTAAACTATGACAGCGTACGTTAAACTATGACAGCGTACCCTGTAATCAGCGGGGTTCCGCCGCTGTCTACATACTGAGAGTCCTGCTGAAAACACCCCGACACAGGAAATGTTCAGCTCCACTTAAACACTCTTAACTCCGTCCCATGACATGATGGCATTTCCCTCGTTCTCATACGTCTTTGATGTCCTTTAAATTTACTGCGAGTTTAATTTATTTATTCATTATTTCTTTGATTTTATGTATTTAATGTCTTTTTAAATTAACGGTGCTACACTAATATATTTACCTTCCCTTTAGTCCATAACGCCTCAAACATCATCATATAAATCTGTCTCTCTCTCTGTCTGTCTCTCTCTCTGTCTGTCTCTCTCTCTGTCTGTCTCTCTGACTGTCTCTCTCTCTGACTGTCTCTCTCTCTGACTGTCTCTCTCTCTGACTGTCTTTCTCTCTGACTGTCTCTCCCTCTGACTGTCTCTCTCTCTCTATTCTCTCTCTTCTTTCTCTCTCTCTCTATTCTCTCTCTTCTTTCTCTCTCTCTCTATTCTCTCTCTTCTTTCTCTCTCTCTGTCTCTCTCTCTGTCTCTGTCTCTCTCTCTCTCTGTCTCTCTCTGTCTCTGTCTCTCTCTCTCTCTCTCTCTCTCTCTCTCTGTCTCTCTGTCTCTCTGTCTCTCTGTCTCTCTGTCTCTCTCTCTCTCTCTCTCTCTCTCTCTCTCTCTCTCTCTCTCTCTCCTGCAGTGTCTGGATGCCACAGTTAGCAGTCATGGAGCTGGGCAGGCAGCTGTGTGGGAAGATGAAGAAGCAGAAGAAGGCTGAGCTGTCAGTACCTGCTGTCATGAGAGGCCTGGAGATTCACTTTTACCTGCCCGACACCAACCAGCTCGAATACTTTAAAGACTGCCACACTGCCGAGGACTTGTGTGTAGAGGCTGCCAAGAGATGTCGTAAGTACACACACACACACACACACACACACACACACACTTGCCCTTGTAATCCTAAGCAGAGGTGGGGATCTCTAAGCACATCATGATTACTACTGTAAACACATGCAGACAGGTTAAGACCAGACGCACAGGGACATTCAGGACACGCTGTGTTTTTAAGCCCCCAGAGATATTTGCACCCAGAAGGAAGTGCGTGAAACTAAACATTCAGACTTCATCTTCTCATACAGGCGTCGTGTCCCTCAGAACGGCGTCGGGTTTAACCCAACACGCCAGACGTCTCTGCATGGAGGTGTAGAGGTTCCTAATGGTGTCCTGTGATGATCCATCCCATGCAGCTTGAATGTTCTCACTCAGTTCTGCAGATGGTGTGGTAGGGGTGGAGTGTTGATAGAGCGTCCAATAGCATCCCACACATTTTCAATCAGGGACAGGTCTGGAGATGAGACCGACCACGGCATAGTATTGAGACGGCAGCAGTGTGTGGACGAGCACCGGAATGTGTGTTCAGAAAAGATAGAACCACTGGTTGCAGAACCTCATTAACGTAACGTTGCTTTTCGACCTACAGCGCGTTTCTCACGAGCGATGCTCACCATGCTTTCTGTGACGTCTTTGATGCTGGAAATGGGAGCAGGAAAGGTCTTTGAGAGACGGCTGTTTGTTTAGGAACTGTGGGAATCTGCTCTGAATCAGTGGTTCTGTTGCAGTAGTGTTCCGTGAGTGCTGCGTTCTCTAATTTTAGACCCTCATTTCCCATCTAATTGTGCTGAATGGCTTCACTAATTGAACTTCATGCCTGTGTTTCAAATGAAAGGAAGGGAGTTTTGGAAAATGCGTCTGAATCTAATTTCACAGTTGAGTGGCTGCTTTTAGAGACTGATTCTGTTTACACCTTTACAATCATCAGGTTTGAAGCACCGCTCTTTATTTATTTTAACTGAACATTTTAAGGTGATTTAAGAACTGGTTTGAGTTTTCTGTGGTGTGGATTTCTTTCCTACGAGGGATGAAAAATCTCGAGCAGTAGTTTCAGTTTCTGTAATAATGCGCTGTCCCACTGGGACAGCATTATTGTCCAGTCAGGTGGATTTTATGACCGATTCACACAGGATAAGAAAGCTGTAGAACTGACCCCATTAAACTAATCTCATCCCAGTTGGGCTTCAGTATTAGTATCATATCGCTCTCAGGCAGGCGTGCGTGCTTACCGTGTGTAACATCAGTCAAACAGAAACGAGCTTACACTCATAACCCGTGGCAGCGTTAAAAAACGCTAAAGCTGGAAAAGCTGCAGCAGAACGAGGAGATATGATACTAAGACGAGCTCAGCGAGGACGCCAGAGATTGATCTTTGGATAAATGATCATCTATTAACACCAGCGATCCAAACGACCGACTGCAGAAAGCTGGAACGCTCTCACTGCTGCCTGCGACTGTCCTGCTTACAGCGCCAGTGTCTGTACCCGTCACCTCGGTGCAGAACGGAGGTCCTGAGGGAAGGTGTTCGGGCTGCAATCAATCAAACCTGTGCTTAGAATGTATCAGACTTCACTTGCATCAAATTGTCCTCCCATTAAAGCAAGATATCCCAGTGTCAGGTCAGGACATCTGTCTCTGAGCTGCATTTGAGGATGTGGGTCATGCAGAAAGACAACGACCCAAAGCACACGAGTGGTTCTACTAAAGAACCTTTAAAGAAGAATGAAGGTAATGTTCTGGACTGATCCAGTCAGAGTCCTGATCTTAATCCAGTAGAGATGTTGTGAAGGAGCTGAAGCAGCAGTTGATGGAGGAAACCCACCAACATCACAGAGCTGAAGCTGGTTTGTGGAGGAATGAACTCAGATTAGTGCAGATCAACCGTTACGGAAACGTTTAGTTACAGTTATTACTGAACAAGAGGAGACACAGCAGATACTGAAAGCAGGGTCACATACTTTTACCCTCAGATATGAAATAAATGAGTAATATTTGTAATATTTGTGGTTTATTTGATTTGGTTCCTTGTCTGCTTTCAGGACTACATCTGACCAGTATATTCTGTACAGATACAGAAAGTTCTAAAGGGTTCTGATGCTGCAGATATTTGATATTAAAGCTCCTGTATCGAAACTGTTAAAACACTTGATGTCACTCGTATGACTTGTTTTTATTCCGAGTGTATTTTCTTTGGTAAACAAAGAGAGCATTGTAGCAGGCGTTTTGCGTATGGAAAGGTGAAATGCAAATTGGGATCTCTAACACGTTCTCCAATTACATCAGATTATTTGTTATGGTTCCTCTGGGCTGTCTGACATGTAGAAGCACGCAGCGACTCCCCCTCAGCTTCTCCAAGTGGAAAGGAATGTTCTGCTGTCTGGCTCCCTGTCAATTCTCGGACATAAAATGGCTGCTGCGCTGTGCAGTCAGGCCCAGGGTTTCCTCTCGACTGTGCTGTGGCCAGACCGCGAGTTAGGCCGGGCAGTACGAGAGGAAAGGGAAGTTTATGCAAGACGAGAATTCAGCCGAACGCTTTTGATGCACGGGAGGCTTTAACTGCCTCAGCGCCGTCACGGTTTACAGTCGAATCAGTCCGAAACGAGCAGGTCATTAGAAAATGATGACGAGGAAACCGCACTGAAGCCTGTGCTCGCACGGCCGCCACGGCTCTCTCTCCATGCTCATCTATAATAAATGGGCTTGTTTGTGCTGTTGACGCACCGATGCATCCAAACACTCTGCGCAGACAAATTAAATCACTGGCACTTGCTCATCGTATTGATTATTGTCGGTAAAGCGGTGTTCAGTTCTGTCCGTCGTGGCTTTGATTCTCCAGCGTTGATCTGTGGAGCAGTGGAGCCCTGTTCCATCCAGTACTTCTGCCATGAGTTGGGGAGTCGACTTGATGATCCTTCAACATCCTGAACTCACTAATGCAATAAAATCCTCCCAGCAATGAGGACAAAAATAGGTAGAAAGCTCTCCCTGGACAGTAGGGACAGTTACTCCAATAAAAGCAGGATAAACAGGGAATATGTCCCAGTACTTTTGTCCCTATAGTGTAGCTTTACTGTGTGCTAAATGAGAACGTTGTGTTGCTCTTTCTGATTGTTGTTTCTCGTTGTTTCAGGTATTTCCCCGCTGTGCCACAATCTTTTTGCACTGTATGAGGAGAGTCAGAACCTCTGGTATGCTCCGAATCACGTATTCAAGGTCACCGAAGATACGAGTATTAAGCTTCATTATCGAATGAGGTAAGAGATGTGACGGCCGTCTTTATTTACTCTTTCCGAGAAACATGTTTCTGATGGGATTTTCAGAATCCGTGCGGTAATGAGGGAACGAAGTCCTCCCATCCATGCACAGTGACACACACACACACACACACACACACACACACACACACACACACACTAGTGAATCTACACACTAGAGGAAGGTGAGCCCACATGCCCGGAGCAGTGGGCAGCCCGATCCCCAGCACCCTGGACAGTTAACTTCTTTGCTCAAGGGCACTTCAAGGATCAATAACTCATGATAACTGTAATCTGATCTGATCAGTATTTATTGATCTACTCATACAGAAGTGGTGTCTCTCAGGACGACGTCGGGTTTAACACAACATGCCAGACGTCTCTGCATGGAGGTGTAGAGGTTCCTAATGGTGTCCTGTGATGATCCATCCCATGCAGCTTGAATGTTCTCACTCGGTTCTGCAGATGGTGTGGTAGGGGTGGAGTGTTGATAGAGCGTCCAATAAGCCAGACGTCTCTGCATGGAGTTGTAGAGGTTCTACAGTTTCAGTTTGAACTGTGAGAGACACGACTTCTGTATGTTGGTTATCAGTTATTGATCCTGATCACCTTTGTCTTCCTTCCCAACAGCACTGCAGTCCCACACGTTGTGCTTGTGTTGAATGAATGTTTTAATAACATGTCAGCTTTTAATGGAGACAAAAATAGCATTCATTAAAAATATTTTGGATAGAATTTTAAGACCAAATCAGGTCCCGGCTCTTATTTATCATTTTACTCGGGCTTGGCTTCCAGTGGAATTTCCACTTCGGGAAAACAGTTTGTCTCGGGTTTTCTGGGCACCGCCTTCCTGTCCTTTCATCAGAGCTTTCCCATTGTGTGCAGAACAAAGACGGGGCCTGCTCTTCATTACTTTAGTTTTTATTCCCGAACTGAAAGAAGTGCAAATGAAGTGGAAATGAGAACGGTTCCTGAAGACAGATTATTGTGACTTATCAAAGCTGTCTGTCCCTCTTTTATCTGTCTGTTCTTCCTACGTTTATGTTTTCTGTGTGTTTTAACGGCCTGTGCTTTCCTCGCCTTCCACAATTCAAACCCTTGAGTAAGATAATGAAAGTGAAGACGGAACTGTAGAAGGATCCAAACCCCCTCACCTTCCCGTTTTAACCATTGAAACTGAAGTCAGCTGGAGAGCTCAAAGTTACGCTGCGCTCTGTTGTGCTCGCAAACAGGTTATGGTCAACTTTTACACTCCCTCTCTTCCGTTGTGGTGCACACTACACGGCTCTCTTTTTTTTACCTGTGTAACTTCCTGTTTACGATGATTCTCTGCCCATGTGACACCTCTGTGGTGCATGCACCCTGAGTATTTACATACGCACAGCCTTACAAACACTGCAGGACAGTGTGAATGTTCGAGATATCTGAAAAGAATTCAGATGAATTATTAAATATATATATTTTCAGTTTCCATCGTGTCATGCAGAGTACGTAACGTTCAGTCACACAGATTTAATTAAATTTATTTATAAAGCGCTTCAGACAGAGCTTTACAGAGATCGGGTCGAGTCTCTTGAGCAAGAGAAACCTAGAGAGGAACCAAGACTCAGAAGGGAACCCATCCTCATTTGTTTGATGCTGGAGAGTAAACCAGTAACGGAGCAGAAACGGAGAGTTATGAGTCAGAAGTCACGCCATCAGAAGCCGGAGTCTGAGAGAGCACAGATGTTGTATCAGAGTTGAAGATCTGACACGTTCTTCTTCACTCTCCTGGTGTCGGGAGCATCGTGGATGATTGGGGAGAGTCCTGACAGGGACCTTTACTCTACTCTATTCATGATTCTCTTCTAAAAGTGTGGAATTTATAGACGGTCTTTTCCAAACGGTTTCTCCCGTAGAGTACGCTCGTTAGATTTAGGTTCTGACAGGTCGGCAAAGGACACGATCAAAGCCGACAAAGACGGCCGAATAGTCGTGGAGCTTCAGGCGCAGCTGTGAAATAATGGTCAGCTTGAAGGGCTCCGGGGAAGTTGGTTGCGGCTCTGCGTACGTGACTTGACATCCAGCCCAGGTGTTGAGCTTTGTGTGTCCAAGTGGACTTTTGTATTCGGCAGCATCTAAGCTTGAGGGATGTTTGGACTCCAGCCTGAACAAACTGGCTGAAGGTATTTTCAGAGTAAACAGTGAAGCGCTTTTGTAAGTCGCTCTGGACAATCCTGTCCCCAAATTCGTTAATGTAAATATCAAATCTGCAGAAGCTGACGCTTCCTTCTTCACATGTGTGCACTTTCACCACCTAAACCTGCTCCCTCTTCCCACAGATTCTATTTCACGAACTGGCACGGCACGTCTGAAAACGAGTTTCCTGTGTGGCGGCATTCTTTGAGCAAACAGAAGGGCGGATTGAGCAGTCAGAAAGGCCCGGAGGGGACACCTCTTCTAGATGCTGCCTCGCTTGACTACCTGTTTGCTCAGGTGAGTAGGAGGGTGGCGGGGTTAGGACCCTAGGGGCATCCATCCGAGCACGGAAGACAGATGTGTCTGTGTGTGTTATGTTCAGCCTGTTGGTGTAGAGCACCGGAGTGTGTGTTCAGGAAAGGTAGGACTGGTTGCAGGAGTTCGTTAGCGTAACGATGGGCATCATAGTGCCTGTAATGAAGATCAAAGGTGATCTGGCATCGTACCCACAACGTGACACCAGACCTTCTGGACGTGTGACAACTAACTGTTGATGATGTATTTAAGTTTAACGTATTAAACGTATTAAAATTTGAATTTCTTTAATAATCAGATCCGTTATCCGTATTCCGGACTGGAATTGCTGAACCTTGTGTTTGCTTTTCGTAGGGCCAGTATGACTTCCTGAGGGGTCTGGCTCCAGTGCGCAACCCCCAGAATGAGGCCGAGCTGCACGAGATCGAAAACGAGTGTTTGGGAATGGCTGTCCTGGCCATCACTCACTACGCCAAGAGCAACAACCTGCCCCTGTCTGGAGCCGGTGCTGAGAGCAGGTGCGTCCTCTTACACCGACAAGTGTAGCTTTGGATTTGCATGATTTAAAATGGTGTGTCCAAATGTGTGTGGACACTGCCTCTAATGAATGCATTCAGCTCTTTTAAGCTGCACCCATTGCTGACACACGTGCAAATGCACACACAGCTTGTCAAGTCCCTGCAGAGAAGATAATCAGACATTAATCTGTTGGCACCGTGTCTAATGCAAGCGTGCAGAGGGGTATAAAGCCCCCCAGCGTGGAGCTGTGGAGCTGTGGATGTGTGGAAAATGGGTCAGAAAGCAGATGTTAATGATTGGCTATAAGGAGTGATGTCATGTGGTCCAAAGGTCATGGTATGAAGGAAGGAGCTGAATTCGCAGGTCTGTGGAAGCGTCGCTTGTACGGGTCTAACAGCTGTGGCTGAAATGTGAATTCTGCTGCACACTCGCAGGTATTTGTTGCACGATCATCCTTGTGCAACACCAAAGGGGCAGATCCAGATCAACAGAACCGTGGTCCGGTTCGGCCCTTTAAGACAAAGTTCCCTAAAAAGGATGTTTGGAATTGTTCCATAGAGGAACCGCTTTTGGTCGTAATTGTTGTATTTGTCATATTCAGGAATGCTTATTTTTGGTGCTGGTGTTTGAGAACGTGGTGTTTGAGAACGTTACCTGCTGAGGACCTAAAGAGGAAATGGAAGTAGAATAAAATTTATTGACTTCTGAAATTGCCACGTCCTGATCATTTCAGATGTTTTCTGAGTCTCTCCTGTTTTCAGTTCAGCTTGTTATAGAAGCGTTCCGTATCCTTTCGTTTTCACTTCCCCTGTGCAGTCACGATGCGTTCCTGTTCGATTTAAATGGGAAGACTGGCAGAAAGACCAAAATGTCCCTCCGTCTTCTTCTGAGAGGAACTTGGTTGAGTGTTTGGTTCATTGTTCAGAGCAGAGATGTGCTGCACACTGCGTCCATCTTTAGGTCATTAATTCAGGAACAGTAAGGAATGTGAGCGTTCCAGGTTGTCGTGCATTCCTGAATCTCAGTACTATCTTCACCCTGCCTAACCGGAATGTTCCACTCCTAAAAGTTAACGTGCTGCAACGTTTTTGGGGTGAAGTCATAGATTAAACTATTTTTGATTCCATAAAGAGCCATGTTTTAGTCTTGGGTTCAGTTTGGGACTTTTTTCAGTCCTGGCAGGTTATTAAAGACCGAGTTTAATGATCAGGGATCACACAGCTCCGGATTTTAACCTGCTGCTGAACCAAAACAAACACACCCCGTAACACGCCTACTCCAATTAACCCTGGAAGTACCACAGATTACTGTGCTCATTGTTTGTACTGCATTTGTGTGACTCGTTATGTAAAGTGATGCAAAAAGCTCCTTTGAGGTCATGGGTGGGAAGCAACCAGCACGTTTTTGAGGCCACCGTTTGGACGCTGCTACAAAACCATCGTGCTCAGAGTTTGGTCAGACCGAGTCGCTGACCAGTGTGCACTGCCCGATTACTGTTGACCGAGAAAATCTGAGATGACCAACACAGTGAGAAGCGAAGTTTGGGACCGTGCGGGCTCCGCGGCGTGCTGTCGGATAGTTACAGAAGGATGATGTCTTTGATGCGTCATCTTTCACTGAGTGCAACCTACTAATGGTGCCATCCAGTACCCGCCGCTGCACAGGGCAGCTGTTGTTTAGTGATATCAGCTTTATTGTTGGGTCACTTTTGGTGTTTTTCAAAATGCTTGATCTACTTTGTACTTTGTCAGTGATTCTCAAACTTTTAAGACCATCTACATTCTACACCGTCTTTACCACGCGCTTCACACAGCCGGCTGGGTGTGGCGTTATTTTACAGCCAAAATGTCAGCGTTTTTTCTCTCGTTCTGGACTGGCTTTGCTCTTGAACTTAACTTCGTGCAAACACTCTCACATTTAATTCCATACATGCTCTCGCGCTCAGGTTTTCAGTGCAACAAAGCTGCACAAAGTCTTCAGCCAAGCAGAAGAAAGATTAAACTCCTGCTGTCGCTCCTCTACATTCTCATTAGTTCATCAGCTCCTGATTGGCTGGAGACTTTTGGCAGCATTCTTGTGCTGACGATCTGAGTGCGAGAGCATCGAATGGTCCACAAGTGAGCAGGAGAAATTCATGCACTTATTTCTCGTGTGACCAAACGAAACCCGCGAGTTCTAGCACTCTGGGAGGCCTTTCATACTTTTGCTGTTGGTTTTGATAAAATTAATAATCAATAAAACTCATCACTACTGTTGTGAATTCTTCACTATTCATAACTGGTGCTTACAGCATAACGAGGCATAGCTCCTCACATCCTCCTCTTCTTCTGATTCACCAACAGTTACAAACGCTTCATCCCTGAAAGTCTCAACCGCACCATCAAGCAGCGCAACTTCCTGACCCGCATGCGCATCAACAATGTTTTTAAGAACTTCCTCAATGAGTTCAACAGCAAGACCATCAAGGACAGCAATATTTCCCTCTACGACCTGAAAGTGAAGTACCTCTCCACCCTGGAGACTCTGACCAGGGGTTTGGGCCGAGAGGTGGTGGAGCCCAGGAGGCTGCATGTGTCCTGGGAAGGGGAGGGGTCACCTGCCCACACGTCCAGCACAGGAGAAGACGGGCTGGGCTACGAGGTGCAGGTATCCGGCACAGCCGCCATATCCTGGAGAAAGAAGCCTCAGCAGGTGAGTCTCCAAAGCTGCTGATTTTGTCTGAATCACAATTCCAGCTCCAGCTTATTCGGGAGCTGTTCCTGCTCCGGAAAACGAATATTTTACACCGAACAAGGACGTTTTCGATGATGTGATGGTGCTCTTGTTCGTGGCAGCATTTTAAAGTGTTTATATTTTCTAACGTGTTTTTGTGCCTTGTTTTCATTCCTGTTGTCTTCTCTGCTTCCTCCTGAACAGAATGTCCTGGCTGTCAAAGACAAAAGCAAATCACGGAAGAACAAGACGGACAGCAAGCAGAAGAATGACAAAAAGAAAGATACCAGCAATGGATGGATCCTCTTCTCAGAGTTCTATGAAATTACCCACATCGTCACAAAAGAGTCCTGCGTCACCATTTACAGACAGGACAACAAAATCATGGTGAATCACTCAAACGTATTTCTGTGATCGTTTCATACCAAAGGCTTTAGCTTAGACGGAAGTGACACGTCCCCACCGATATCCAGCGATTACTGATTCGTCCCCACCAGTAATTTGATCCCAAAAAAGGGGACGTCACTTTGTGCTCGGTGTGATTAAAAGTGTTAGATATTCTCGTCTCTGCAAGACACACATTTTCCATCCCAATTTGGAATTGCAGGTTCAGACTGTTTACGTGTACTTGAGTAATCAGACGGCGGGAAAACTCCAGGTTTACTTTAGTAGGACAGTAATCAGAGGTCTATTTTGCAACCAGCCAATAATCTCACAGGAGTGTGTGAGCGTCGAGGAACGTAGAATCCTCAATGGTTCTCCCTGTTGGTCAGGAAGTGCACTTACAGTGGAATGCAGAAGTTTGGGCTCAATGACTGTTACTGTCAGTATTTAATCACGTTGATGATGAAATGAAGAAATGATCTCCAAAAGGAATAAAGTTAAAGAGGCACATTTTTTCTGAAATAACAAAAGAGAAAAAGGGCCCGAAGCAAATCTTTGGGCCCCTTCACTGTTAGAAACCAGTAGTGCCTGTTTCATGGTGAGGATGCAGGAGACAACTCTAGAGTCTGCTAAGTCTTCTACAAGGTCTTTTGCAGTCAAGTGGGGTTCAGATTTGTCTTCTTTCAATCCTACGAACAGCTGTCTGAACTTCTCTTGGTCCTCCAGACCTCATCTTGACCTCCACTGTTCCTGTTAACTGACACTTCTTAATTCCATTTTGAACTGAGGAAAAGGCCTGAAAACGCTTTACTATCTTATAATCTTCTCCTGCTTTGGTGGCCTCATCCATGTTCATTCCCAGAGTGCTAGGCAGCTGCTTAGAAGAACCCATGGATGCTGTTTTTTGGGATCAGGTTAGAGGGTTTTTATAAAGCTTTGGAATTTGCATCACCTGGTCTTTCCTGGTGAACAAACCAGAACCCTAACAGGTTAATTAAGATCATCAGTCAAAGTTCTATGAGCTCAGATCTCCTAGGGTTCTCCAAGGTACTCAATTTTTCACTCTAAAATTGTAAAAAAACCTGTTGCTTAAAATGTTGAACAAGTTCTTGGATGCCTTTTGGAGATCATGTCTCAGACTTTGGTGATTGTCCATTCCAGTTTTTAGACCACAGAAATGGTCAGATACCTTCTAAAATCTGATTAAGATGGGATTACTGAGTGTATATAAACACACTCATCGTTTGTAGAGAGCTCGTTGGCGTTTACCCATAACCACCCACTTTTCCTTTTTTACGCAGGAGCTGGAGTTGGCATATCGTGAAGAAGCTCTGGCCTTTGCCGCTCTGGTGGACGGCTATTTCAGACTGACCGTGGATGCTCATCATTACCTCTGCACTGAGGTAGCGCCGTCTTCCGTAGTGCAGAATCTGCAGAACGGCTGCCACGGACCCATCTGGTAAAGCAACACCTCGTTTTAATCCCTCTTATCTCTGAATGCTCCGGTGAAAGTGTCTCTAATGCATAGCCAGAATCAGCATGTGGGTGTGAAGATCTCTGTGGATTCAACCACGCTTATGTTCTGTCCACAGCACAGAGTACGCAGTTCACAAGCTCCGACAGGAGGGCAATGAAGAGGGTTCCTATCTGCTGCGCTGGAGCTGCACCGACTATGACCACATCATCATGACTGTGGTCTGCATGGAGGTACACATGCACGTCATATACACAGATCAACCATAACATTATGACCACCTCCTTCTTTCTCCTCTCACTGTCCACTCTATCAGCTCCTCTGATCACACTCCTACCGAGTGTCTCCACCTTGTAGATGTAAAGTCAGAGACAGAAGCTCATCTGTTTCTGCACAGTTTGTGTTGGTCATCCTCTAGTCCTTCATCAGTGCACTCGGTAGGAGTGTCTAATAGAGTGGACAGTGAGTGGACACAGTGTTTAAACACTCCAAACCCACCACCAACATAATGTTATGGTTGATTGGTGTACAGTGCTGGTCAAGCTGACCCACACTTCAGCTTTTTACTCTCGTAAGTACATAACTTGGGTGCATCAGCTTGCTTTTCTCTCATTTTCAGCTGGACCTGTATGAGTCCAGAGCTTCAACCCAGTATAAGAACTTTCAGATCGAAGTGAGCACGAAGGGCTACAGGCTGTACGGGACAGAGACATTCAGAGAGAGTCTGAAGGAGCTGCTGGATCACCTGCAAGGCCAGAGCCTCCGGACAGAAAACGTACGCTTCCAGCTGCGTCGCTGCTGCCCACCACAGCCCAGAGGTATGATCCGCGACTCAGCCACTCCACGGGAACTTGCCCTGACCAGAAACAGGGTCAAGACTTAACCCTTTAAACCAGACCTGTTTCTGACCGCCTGCCTCTGCTCAGCGACTTCAGTTTACCATCACATTAAAGGATGCAGTAGCTTCGTTCTGCTGATACGTGTCAGATACATTAGAACAGAACTTTCTATGTGAAGCAAACATCTGCCTCATATGAAGAACAACCTCTTATATATACTGCTTACATTTCACCCTCGACTTCAAAGACCCGTGGACCACAAAGACTGCAGTACTTCTCTGTAGCTTCACAGGCAGTCAGAACAGTCAGACCTGCTGAGATACCCTCCTCTGCTTTAAACCCTAAAGGGCTCTTTTGAAACCTCAACCTCAAGGATTTTTAAGAGTTATTGAATAATTTCTCGGAGGTTCTGAATAACGGGTCTAGTTACAGATGTTGCTCCATGTTTCAGGTGACACCTCAACGGTCTGCTACATTCTGTGCAGCAGTACAAAGGATGATCTGATGAAACATGTCTCTGCTGTGCCTTCTACAGAAGCCTTCCATTTCACAACATGCTCTTCACCCACACACACAGTTTCTGACATGCTCTGAAATGTCAGTCAGCACATATGGGGGCTTTTGTCCTGGTAGTCAGCATTTTCTGAATGATCGTCTCCGTACTGTGGTCTTACTGTGAAGTGTTCAGACACTCGTATGAAGCTGTTCTATAATGATCGCAAGCAGTTTGTGTATCCAGCTTTTTTTATTTAAACAAATAGATCTCAACCTTTACACGCTTGAACAGCAGACACTTCAGCTTTCTCTGTGTCTGCTGGAGATCTCACAAAGTGCTGTTGTTAAATGAGGAACTTCAGTGCTTTTTAAAAGCTAGTTCCTTTTGAGGAACTTCCTGTGTATCCTTTGTGTTTTTTACTTAAACATAGACACAAACAACCCACTGACTTCTGAAGTCGGGCAAGACTGAGATGGCCAAGCGTACACACACACACACACACACACACACACACACACACACACACAAAGTGGATCAGACACAGCAGTGCTGCTGGAGTGTTTAAACCCTGTGTCCACTCACTGTCCACTCTATCAGACACTCCTACCGAGTGTCTCCACCTTGTAGATGTAAAGTCAGAGACAGAAACTCATCTGTCTCTGCACAGTTTGTGTTGGTCTTTTTTTTTTTTTACCTGGACAAAAAATGGCATCACACATCTATTCAGTACCATAAAGACAGAGACGCCTGGAAGATAAGTGTGTCCTGCGTGTGCGGCGGACGCACTGCTTTGTTTACATCCACATGCTGTGAGTTCACGCTGAGGCATCAGTGTTCAGCAGGAAGTGTAGTAAATGCGGTTTGCTGTTTGCTTCAAGATCTCATATCTCGTTCACTTCAGGAGCACAGGAGGTCAGGTTGTGAAACATTGAACCCTTTCTTCAGGTGTGTGTGTGTGTGTGTGTGTGTGTGTGTGTGTGTGTGTGTGTGTTGTTTTAACCTGTTATTAAATAAATGAAGACAAATTCAAAATAAGGTTGCAAAACATACTTAACTCCTGTAGTAATCTTTCTGTCCTTTTCAGAACTATTTTGCAACGTGTTTTTACCACACTGAGCAACTTCCTCCTTCCTCACACAACCTCTGAAGAACACACACGCACGCACGCACACGCACGCACACACACACACACACACACTCTAAGTTAACCACAAGCCGACACGTTATATAAATATGCTCCCTGTCTTGTTTACATTTTTTATAGGTCATTTTAATACATTGGCTCTGTCCATTAAATGGATATAGATTGTACTGGTTCCAGTCTTTCCTAAGCAGAGGCATCCCAGTACTTATGTCTTGACTTATGTCTATCATTCTTCTGTATTTCAGAGATAACCAATCTTTTAGTGATGACCTCAGGCAGAGAGGTCGTCTCTCAGAGACCGACTCAAGTCAGCCAGCTGAGTTTCCACCGCATCCTTAAGGAAGAGATTGTCCAGGTAAATCCTGTCCCCTCCCTCCGCAGGTCTGTAAACGGTGGAAATCCATCAGCGTTTCTGTGAATTTAACAAATTTGGAGCATCTGAATAGTACAGGTCAGCAGGAAATGCAACAAAACGCATTAGATTCACACTTAAAAATGATGGTTTTGAGCACAAACAAGGGTTCTCCTGTTATGATGCAGCTTCTAATGTTTCTTACAACCTTTTTGGTGCTATAGAAGCTGTGTAGAACCCTTTTCCAGCAGCCTGAAGAAGCCTGAAGACACTGCAGTGCCTTTGCGTACTATTGGTAAAACCAAATAATCACTAGAATTAAGTTTAGGAAGCTTTAGAGCATCTTTGTGTTGATCCTGTACTGCGGAGTTCTGTAAGCAGCTGACAGAGGAAGTGGAAAATAAAGGAAATCGATGCCTATAAAGAGAGATTTACAGTCTCGGTATTTATAGCTTTATAAAGAGATGATGTTTCCACTGTTCAAAGTGTCGGGCAAGATGCAGAAGACCAAGAATACTCTACACTGAAGTGACTCGAGTAGCTGTGCACTGTTCTACTCTGCAGCATAGCTTTCATAACCATGATCTGCATGGAACAGTCAGCAGAACCTCATCAGAACCTTACGTTACATCACAACATTAGAAAAGGGACGATCTGAAGACGCTCAGAAAGACAGAGAGTCCTCTTCAGTGAGACGACGGTGGAGATGACCAACGAATCTGTTTGTTGTCACACATCCAGAAGGTCTGGTGTGATGGTGTGGGTGCAGTTTCGTACGATTCTGGATCATCTTTTGTCTTCATTACAGACACTTTTCCAGACAGCGTTACGTTAACGAGGTTCTGCAAAATGTTGTTGGAGAAAAAGTTAATTTGCTATGAATTTACATTTGTGTTTGTGTCTTTTTGTGGAGGTTATAACGGAGGTTATAACGGAGGTTATAACGAAGGTTATAACGGAAGTTATAACGGAGGTTATAACGGAGGTTATAACGGAGGTTATAACGGAGGTTATAACGGAGGTTATAACGGAGGTTATAACGGAGGTTATAACGGAGGTTATAACGGAAGTTATAACGGAGGTTATAACGGAGGTTATTACGGAGGTTATAACGGAGGTTATAACGGAGGTTATTACGGAGGTTATAATGCATCCTTGTCTGTGTTTCACTGGCTCTGTGCTCTGTGTTGAACGTTTCTTCTCTGCGGGTGTTCAGGGGGAGCACTTGGGTCTGGGCACCAGGACCAACATCTATTCCGGTGTGCTGAAGATGAAGAGCGAAGATGATGATGATGAAGATTTTGGGGGCTATGGGACTTCACAGGAGGTGAAGGTGGTGCTGAAAGTGCTGGGTTCTGGACACAGAGACATATCCCTGGTGAGACGTTCTTTCATTACCCTCCCTGTTTCCATGTCTCCTCCTCCAGTTTGTTCTTCCTTTTCCAGTGGCTGTGTGTTATTGAGGTGGGTTGCTGCTTATTGGGGTTGTTTATGAGCTAAAATGAAGCTACTCCAGTGTTAAGATATTAAAGTTTATTTTAGTGATACAACATTTGTGAAATCCCTGTTTATACATCATTAAATACTATTTTTAAAGAATATTTAAAGAAAAGATGTAAAAAAAATAACACTTCAGCTTTGAGATTCACGCTTTCACACACCTGTCCTGAGATTTAGGGGTCAGTTAGGGGTTTCCTGAAGTAAAGAGGGAAGTATAAGGGATGTATAATTATACCAGTTCTCTTCTTTGCCTAGGCTTTCTTCGAGACCGCCAGCATGATGCGACAAGTCTCACACAAACACATCGCCCTGCTGTATGGAGTGTGTGTGCGTCAGCAGGAGAGTAAGTCGGACCCTTTTCCCTGAGAGTGTGTGTGTATTTGAACACACGTCACACTACTTTTATTATGATCACTGGTTCCGGGCTGGTAAAGGTGCTGATTTGTGTGCACAGCTGACAGCTAAGCTGTTTATTGTGTGTTGTGTTTGTTGTGACTTCAGCAGAGGCCAATGGAAACGCTCTCGATTACTCTCACTAACCCTCTGGCCGAGTATGAGCAGTCAGAATCGTGTACGCTGCTCTGAGAGCACACGACGGGCAAGTCGAGACGGACCTTTACAGTTATGTTTATAATTCGGTAACCAGGATACGTTTCTCAGCACCGCAGTCACACTGACATGGTGGTGGTGTGTTAGTGTGTGTTGCTGGTACGAGTGGATCAGACGCAGCAGTGCTGCTGGAGGGTTTAAACACCGTGTCCACTCGCTGTCCACTCGCTGTCCACTCGCTGTCCACTCGCTGTCCACTCGCTGTCCACTCGCTGTCCACTGCTCCAGATCCGAACCATTCCCACCCAAGTGGTAATTAAATGTTAGAAATGCTGACTTGTTTGGTTGTTTTTGTCTCTGTCTAGATATCATGGTGGAGGAGTTCGTGCAGTTTGGTCCTTTAGATCAGTTCATGCGCAGACAGACGACCCCTCTCAGCACTTCATGGAAGTTCCAGGTGGCCAAACAGCTGGCGAGCGCCCTCAGTTATCTGGTAAATACGAACACAATACGCACGTGAATTGTTTGTGTAGTTTATGGGCTTTTACAGCACCTCCCAGCCAGCACAGCACACCCACGTGCTGGTCAGTGTCGTCGTGGCTACGGCAGCAGTTGTGTATCTGCTGGTGAAATTTGAATGAATTTGTAAAGGGATTTACATCTAGAGATAACCTGCCCTGACCTGCTGAGAAGAAGAGCAGCAGAAGATGTTCAGATGGAGAACAGAACAGAAACTCTTTACTGTGTGTCCATTACAGGATCCTGATAAAGGGTATGGAACCAGTCAGCCAGTACTGAGCTACATTTCCAGTGAATCCAGCAGTAATTCAGCAGCATTTTGATAGATTGATTGAAGATGTTTGTCAGAACCACAGATTCCAACAGAATGAATATTATTCAAGTTTGTTTCAACTGCACTTAAGATCTTAAAACAAACTGATGCACAAACAACATCTGTAAAATGAGTCGCTTCCGTTGGGAAATTCGGTATGAGCGTCTCTGAGCATCGTGCCGTTTCATGCTGAATTCGAGAACTCGGTGGAAGGTCGTGTGTTACAGATGGTTAGAACATCACCAGACCTGCTGCTCAACAATGTTCAACAACATTACTGCTGTAACAGACTCGTCTGGGAAGTAGATGAGTCCTGTTTTCCGGTTTCTTCGTGTACACTGTGCACTCATGCCTGGGGGCGTGGCCACAAAGACCTGGCAAGGAGTGTCGGAGTGGAATGACTCAAAGGGTGGCTTTGTTTACACATTCGTGCACGAAAACCAACGTAAAGCACCAGAACAAATCCTACACCTCACTGGGCGGCTGTCGTTTTCACCTTTTGAACCCGTGCTCAGTTCTCCCGCAGTCTCCTCCACAGCCTCCAGCTCTGTCCTCAGTCCTCTCTCCTGTGTGAGGAGCTCCTTTGGTGTGTCACCTGGGGCTCTTTGTCCTTGTTTGTCCCAGGGCACCACCATCACCACCAAAAATAATCAAATTAAATTTATTTTTCACTTCTTACTGAAGACATTTAAGTTCATCCTGAGTTGTTTGTTTGTTTTTTTTGTTTGTTTGTATGATGGTGGTGTTTATGAATGGGTTGTTGTGCTCCTCAATTTTGGGTCCAGGAGCTCCACTGCAGTAATGTTTGGACAGCTCCTGATATCACTTTCTCCCCATTCATGTCTTATTTGATGTGTCCTTTCATTACAACCCTCCCGAGACATTTTTAATATGTATTCTGCTGCCGTCCTGTTTATGAAGTTGTTTGCAGTGTTTGCGAATGGTGTACCTTCTACAAATCATTGTTTTGTTTGTACACGTGTGTCCTGCAGGAGGATAAGAAGCTTGTTCATGGGTATGTGTGTGCTAAGAACATTCTGTTGGCCCGGGATGGTTTGGAGAGTGACAGCGGTCCCTTCATCAAGCTGAGTGACCCTGGCATCCCCATCACCGTCCTCACCAGAGAGGGTAAGAGCGTTACCCCCGTAATGTGGACATTATAGTGAATGAATTCTGTAAAAGGGGACACGTCGCTGCTGGTTCTGTACGAACTACCTTTATTATGTCGCTGTGAAAAGCTGCATTCGAGAGGTTCTTCAAATGCTTGTCGGAATATCCACACCAGCGTGGAGATCCGGACATGATTTTACATTAACGGCCCTGAGAACGAACAAGTTTTTATAAGTAAATGAAGTGAAACGTAAATGTTACTGCTGTAGAACAAATATTATACTCAATAATACTTTATCGCACTGCTCTGACTATGAAAAAACACGGAGTACGGTCCACTGCCCTGTGCTTTCAAATAACAAATAATCAGTAAATAATCAAACGAGTCAGTGATTCTCCAAAAAAACCTAACTATGTTAGATGTCTGCTGCTCTGACCACCGTGTGTGAAAGGGTTAAAACACACTTGGAATGTCTGAAGCTGAAAAAACTGTCCAGTGGTTTTCCATTCGGTCAGTGGGCTCCAGTCAGTTCTGCTGTTGTTCTTTTGGGAAGTCGGTTGGATGTGTGTGAGTGGGAGGGTTCATAATTAATTCCGGAGTAAAATATAATAGAAATCTTGATGTTTATTCAGACCTGAATCCTCGTTCACCCGTAAAGCTTCGGCACAACGTCGGTGTCTGTTTTGAGGCTGATACTCATCGTACAGTGTGCTGCTCGGCTGTGAGGTTAAGGTCCAGAGCTGCAGCGTGAGACTGAAAGCAGGTCTTTTGCTTAGATAATGTAACTGACAGGAATTCTGCTGGCCCTCTTCCAGCTCTTCTCGCTACTGTGCTGTTTATCTTCGGAAAGACCGGCAGTGACTGAGAATGCGTCTTTATTTACTGTCTGTCCGAGCGCTGAAAGGAAAAGCTGGGAAATGGGAACTGATATTTGACAGTTAGTGAACAGGCGGTACTTTGGCCAGGAGATCGTGTTACAGCGTTAACAGCATGCTTTCCTCCCCAAAGACAGGAAAAACAAACAAACTCTCATTTTCCTTTATAGATCCTGATCTGTGGGAAAACGCAGTCATTCCAGTTTAACTGTTTGGGTACTGATGAGTAAATCTGAGGGAGAAGGATTGGTTAATATAGGTTCTTTAAACAATAGAGATACGCATGATCACCATCAAAAATACTGCAGTGCATGACCGCAGTGGTGTCCACTCACTCACTGCACATCCTGCAGCTCCTTCTCCGGCTCCTTTATCTTCCTTCCTAAGAGCATTTCCGACACCACACCTCCTTCTGGGTGCAGCTGTGTGACTGTAGTACCAAAAGTTTGCTTTATAATAACATTGTTTAGTATTTGCACCTGTGAATATAATATTTCAATATAACCGTGTGTGTGTGTGTGTGTGTGTGTGTGTGTGTGTGTGTGTGTGTGTGTGTGTGTGTGTGTGTGTGTGTGTGTGCGCGCACCTGTGGTCATGTTTGTGCAGAATGTGTGGACCGGATTCCATGGATTGCTCCCGAGTGTGTGCAGGACACGACCAACTTGAGCGTGGCAGCAGATAAGTGGGGCTTTGGCACAACCCTGTGGGAGATATGCTATAACGGAGAGACTCCTCTCAAAGACAAGAAACTCACTGAGGTGAACCACGCACACACTTACACCGTACACACACGTCAGTCCCACACGGAATCACAGAATATCGTTTGTAATATAACGTCCCTCTTTTTCTCCCTGAGCAGAAAGAGAGGTTTTACGCGGCCCAGTGCCAGTTGGCCACACCGGACTGTCAGGAGTTGGCCAAGCTCATGACCCACTGCATGACATATGACCCTCTCCAGAGACCATTCTTCAGGGCCATCGTTCGAGACATTGACATGGTGGAGAAGCAGAGTAAGAGAAACATAGAGATGTTTCATCTCAAAATCAAATCCGATTTGTCACAACAATGCATACGACATAACTCCCCCGCTGAGCCAAAGGGCGCCAGTGCAGGGAACCAGGCTCCTGAGGGAGGACTTCTCCTGCCCTGGACAAACTACTCCTACGTTTGTGATCAGGGGACAGTGGACCACCACTGTCTGATGTAGTGCTCAGGCGTACTGGAGTGATGGTTTGATGGTGGTCATCATGGTAACGGTAGAAGGTAATTAGGGTCTGTGTACATTTCTGCATAGTCACTGATGACAGATGGGAAACTAGTCCAAGTCCATTAGCAGGCAGTTGGTCTGAAAGGGCCTGAAATCTGAGACCTCTGAAGGTGTGGCAGGAGAGCGTGAGGTCAACCTTTCATCCATCTCACTTCGCTCAGACAGAGTTCACAGAAGTGAACTTGTAGAACATATAACAATAGTTTGCCTTCAGGTCCTTCTTATCTTCTGTTGCTCTGAGCATTAATGATACTAAAGGAGATTCTGCTGGTGTTTACTTACTCAATCACCACCAATCAGCTGCAGGTCACCTCAGACCCTGAACGAGAGCGCAGACGAGTGGCGTGTGAAAAGGTGCTCACCGTTGGCTGGGAAGCGTTCGCCCGAGTACGGAAGTGGCTTCGGTTTTAATACAGTGCATCACGCTTTACAGACACGCTTTACGCCTCGATCACACAACTCGCATAACTTGCTGTGGTGAGCATACCAAACGTCTGATCAGCACCTTACATACTCAGGAAAAACGGTGAAGCTTAGGAACTCGCCTGCAGGAATATTTGTTCCAGACATGAATTTCCAGACCTGGATACACTGATCAGCTCTCTTTCTTGACAAACACACTGTAATTAGTGGAACACATACCACCTTAATAGGTACGCTTTCAAAACAGGATGTCCTGCCCACCCTAACAGGGTGTCTTGAGTGCATGTAATCCTGTAGGTGAAGCACAACACTGGAAAACGGGGACAAACTCTGTGTTTACCATGTAAAATATGTACGAGCTGATGGTGTGTAGAGTGAAATATGTAGTTCATGACCTTGATTTGATTTAAATGTCATTTCCTTTTATAATCCAGGCAGCAACACTGAAGTTATTAGAAATGAAACATTAAACATAAGCACAAAAACTGGACAGAATATAGAAATAGAGACTTTATACATGAATTAGAAGTGAATAGAGGGATACGTACTGTTTATATTGTATAATATTGTCGTGCAGTGTGACAGTAAACGTACATGTGCAGTGTTGCGCTCTGTAATGTGCACATTGGCAGGACGTTTCGGCTTGGTCTATTGAATGTTGTGTTTTTAATTGTGTGTCGTGTAGCTCCATCTCGCACTGTGGACCACTAGAGAGTGTTTCACGGACTGCTGGTGGTCCCAGGCCCATGACTCGCCCATGTCCAGCATGGAAGGGGCGTCTAAGAACCTCGTTTTGAAAAAAAGTGATCTAGTTTGAAGAACAGAGCTCGGTTCCAGATTTGTCCTGGACGTCCCCAGCCAGCGCTCGGATCGTTAACGCTGGTTTTCCAAACCAGGTGTTGATGAGACGATGAACTATAAATAACACTATGGAGGTGTTTTAATGAACACTGTGATATAAAACCACTTTCTGCTCTTTAAAATGAACCGACTGCAGTGGAGAAATTACAGCAGGTAATCCACTAAAAGGTGCAGGGAAGGGGGCGTGTCAGAAACTGATGTAGGGAAAGCCTGCTGTCCCTCTAAACACTGACCTCTTGTGGCTCGGTGTAAGAAATGCAGGACTGTGAGTGTCCAGCTCTGAGCACTGAACTGTGTAAAATTTATGTAAAATTAATCAGTGGTCTAGATAATTCATACCTTTGTGTGTTTACATTGCAGACCCCTCCATTAAGCCTGTACCCACTCTAGAGGTGGACCCCACAGTGTTCGAGAAGAGATTCCTGAAGAGGGTCAGAGACCTGGGAGAGGTAAGTCCTCAGCTCTGCTTGTGGTGCAGCAGTTTAGATGGATGGATGTTTCAGCTTATTAATGTTATTAGCAAAAATTTACAATAAGCCATCCATTTCAGTCACTCTGTAGTTCTATAATTCAGACTGTAGTTCATCTGTGTCTCTGCAGACTTTATTCTCCTCCTTTCACCCTGATCTTCAATGATCAGGACCCCACAGGACCACCACATTGTGTATAATTTTCTACAAAATCTGAGATTCTTACTGGACAACCGTACAGACGTGTATTTAGTTTGTTCTTCCATGTAATAAACGTTGTTTCTGTGTATTTGTGTGACAGGGGCATTTCGGAAAGGTGGAGCTGTGCCGCTATGACCCGCGGGGGGACCGGACCGGGGAGCTGGTGGCAGTGAAGTCCCTGAAACCAGAGAGCAGAGAGGAGCAGAGCAGTAATCTCTGGTGTGAAATTGACATTCTGAGAGAGCTCTACCATGAAAACATTGTCAAATACAAGGGCATCTGCCAGGAAGAGGGTAATAAATATAAACCACACACACACACACAGACACACACACACACACACACACACACACACACACACACACACACACACACACACACAGAGTCTCCTGCCTCAAATGGACCTGGAGTAATAACCTTCAACATAAACAGAGCAGACAATAACTCTTTGAACCAGAGATCCGCACACATGCCGTCTTCTAGGCTTCGTAACTCAGGATTAGTGTAACCTACAGACAGACTACGACCTGAATTAAAATGTGTTATTTTAATTGGACGACTGTCAGGTATTTGAATAACTTCTTATAATTATCTTTGTCAATCTAATCATTACATATGACTCATAACGTATTCATTTCTAGCTCAAACCCTCGGGATGATTCATTTCGACAGGATTTCTGGGATGTAAATTGTCTTTTTACTCCTTGTGATCCATAAAAACATCTAAAATGAAGAGACATTTGAGTAGCCTAGGATCTCCTGAAAATAACAGTATGTGATACATGTGATTGTCCCCTTTAAATACTCATCTAACGGTGAATAAACAAACGACTCCATGCTCTCCGATCACGCAATTAGATGTTATATTTCTGGTCTCTTTCTCTGGATTGGGACATTTAAGACTGTCAGAATATGGACTTCCTGTTTTATTTTGAGTCCTTAATCCCTGATCCCGGTCCTGGAGTGCCGGATTCCTCCCCAGTGTACTGATTTCCTTGCTCCTACTAAACCAGTTGAATCAGGTGTGCAGGAATCTGGCATTCCGATCCTGGAATTTTACCTTTTCATTTGAACTGTCCTGCAGGTCAACATGAAGTCTCTTAAAATCTCCCTCCGTCTTTGTTTCAGGTGGCCGGTCCATCAAACTCATAATGGAGTACTTGCCAGCAGGCAGCCTGAAGGAGTATCTCCCACGAAACAAAGCCCAGACAGATCTGAAGACCCTGATCGCCTATGCTGTACAGATCTGCCAGGTAAGCTGCTGCACTCGTCTTGGACACAAGGCTGCGGAATTCCCTAGAATACTGGTGTTAATTTGAATACAACCTCAATTACATCCTAAACCATGTAATTCTTCTCTTGGCTGTAGGGTATGGATTACCTGGGCTCTCGGAATTACATCCACAGAGACCTCGCTGCCCGGAATGTTCTGGTGGAGAATGAGAGCACGGTCAAGATTGGAGACTTTGGCCTGACAAAGAGCATTAAAGATAATGAAGGCTACTACACAGTGAAGGACGACCTGGACAGTCCTGTCTTCTGGTTAGTTCTTCTGCACCTAACAGAGACTTTTTAAAAGACCTGGGGACAGTTTAGTCAGTCCAGAGCTCACAGAAGCTCGGTCTGAGCTGAGCTCTGGTGCCTTACTGTCATGGAATTTCTTGAAAGCTATTTAACTATTCGGTGTGATAAACCACTCACAGACAAACCACTCACAGACAAACCACTCACAGACAAACCACACACAGACAAACCACAAACAGACAAACCACACACAGACAAACCACACACAGACAAACCACACACAGACAAACCACACACAGACAAACCACACACAGACAAACCACACACAGACAAACCACACACAGACAAACCACACACAGACAAACCACTCACAGACAAACCACTCACAGACAAACCACACACACAGACAAACCACACACACAGACAAACCTTTCAACAGCCGTATCTGAAGCAATTCCAGAGCATTGTATCTCATACAGCTTTACTCATTTTTATAAGCAGATAATGTTCTCCACACTGAGATCAAACTCAGCGTGTCCTTTATACACTCGTCTTATTTCATCTGGACATTTGATCTTCATTTAACTGCGTTGAGAGTTTAACTAAACACGTTAAACATTCGCAAAGTGTAATTATTACAAATGCAGCTGGTATCTCCCCACACACACACACACACACACACACACACACACACACACACACACACACAGAGGTGATGTACTCCTGCATTCTCTCAGAGATGGCTGTACTTGACACACTTCAGTGGTTTGGGTTTGTAGCGTTGTATTCGCTGAGGCATGTCCACTTTGATTCCTGCCCATTACTCGGGGATAGTTTTAGGGGCAGCTGTGGCCAGGACTTAAGAGGAGCTGACTGTGACCAGAAAGGCACCTGAAAAGCCAGCGCAGTCTCTGAACCACCGGGTTTCGACCGGGTATCATTGAGCATAGCACCTAACCCCGAAACCCCCACCGCTCCGGGCATGTGTGCCGGAGTGCACTGTGTCACTGTGGTGTGTTTGTGTTTCCTGCATATTTTAGGTGTCTTTGTCTGAAATCTGAAAGAGCAGATTGTCGGTTCAAAGCTCCGTCATTTGAGATTAAAATATGAGGCTAAAATCATTCCCAGACAACCGGCTGCGTCATGAACGCAACAAGTGCGTTGTGTGTTACTGAAGGCTTCCACTAGAGGGCAGATCAACGGTCCTGATCGGCATATTGGTCACTGTGCACACCATACAAATGTGGGTAATTGCTTACTTGCTCACACGGGCTTTCTTTAAGTTTCCAGTAGGAGTGCTGCACTGCCCCCTAGTGTTTTTGTGTGCACTTGGACTTTCAGGCCTTTCATTTGGGTCTGAACCAAATTTGCAGATATAAAAGTTACCTCAAAAGACCAGAATTTGGTCCGATTTAAAAGGTGGTCTCGGTGCTGATCAGCTGAATCGTGGTCCGGTGTGTTTGGTTTGGCTCCACAAATCAAACATTAGAAGGTTTGAAAGAGCCGGTGTTGGGCTGAAATCTGACTCCCCTTCACTGGAGATTCCTGCATCTACTGTATCTGTAACTTATTTATTAACACAGACGAAGGGAATCTGAGCGCGATTCATCACACTCGCACCGCTGTACGATACGCGCACACCAAGGGAGATGGAATTGGGCCTTACACCTTCACCGAACAACACCCAGCCCAACAATCGGTGTCATACAGGGACAGGCAGCCCAGCGTGTGTGTTTCTCACTAATATCTCCTGCTTCTCTCTCCACATGGTGTAGGTATGCTCCAGAATGCTTGGTCCACTGTAAGTTCTACAGGGCGTCGGACGTCTGGTCATTCGGAGTGACCATGTATGAGCTCCTGACCTACTGCGACGGCTCATGCAGCCCCATGTCGGTAAGCAGCCTTGGAAACCGTGCTGACTCCAGTCTGTGCTGGCAGTGCGTTCGGAGCGATGCAGCACTGCCAGCGTTCTGCTTCATCTTTACTTCACCAAACCCTGGAAATCACTGGCAGAGTTGAGCGTAAACGAGGGTCAGAGCAGAGCCACGTCCGATCCTCTGCTCAGCACTAAATGACGGGTTAAGACGCTGGTTAAATGCTAGGTGTGAAAGTTATGTAGAGATTTGATTGAACTTGGCCTTTCATTGAGTAGAACAGTGCTGTACTCTACTCAGCTAATGAAGGAGCTCTTTGTGATACAGCCTCCGTCTCTCTGACAGATGGTGCCAGTCTGTGCCCGTGGTGGCAGATGCCCTGCCCAAAGGCTGTGCGCACTGGTGCCAGATCAGTATACACTAGTCCCACACAACCCTCTGTGCCCCCACTGGATAGTCAGTCAGTATTCAGTGGAGAAATCCCATAATACCCTCAAGAACCTGAGAACCTCAGACGTTCACTGAAAAAGTGAAGCACTGAAGAAGAGATCAAACCGATTCACGCATAACAAAAATGATGGAGGACATTCAGGAAGGGTTTTACTGAAACATTTTACACAATTCAACTCCAACCAGATCGATTTTCAAAAACAAGACGGGCAAGATGAGGCAGTATGGTCATCCTAGATTATTGCTTAGAATAATGAATGGACTGGACAGAGGACTGCTCGGTTCCTGTGCTAGAATTTCCAAATTTCATTGGTTCCTGTGTTCACAACCCTCCTATAAATGTTCTGTCTGATCATATTTATACATCACTGTTGGCACGTACAGATATTGCTCTTGGACATTGGTCCACGGTTCCCATGAGATGGACTGAGCTTTCTTCTTTGACACGTCTGTCACGTATGTCAGTGGACAGGCCTGTCGTGGTCATTTAACCTGGAAAGCAGAATAGTGAGAGGCAGCGGCTGGTTCGCCCGGTTTTGCAGACGCGTGACGCTCTGCTCCATTCCTACCAGGTATTCCTCAAGATGATCGGCCCGACCCAAGGTCAGATGACTGTCACCCGGTTGGTCCGAGTTCTGGAAGAGGGAAAGAGGTTGCCCAAGCCGGAGATCTGTCCGGAGGGGGTAAGATATTCACCACACGCTGTACTGAAATGCAAAGCTGAAACCTCTCAGCCTCAAGGCTGTTGTTTATATTTTACAGTCTAGGGTGCAGTCTTCTCAAGGTGTGCGTGTGTGTGTGTGTGTGTGTGTGTGCACTCTGTTCTGTCAGGTGTATGCTTTAATGAAGAAGTGCTGGGAGAGCACACCTGACAAAAGGATAGACTTCAAAGGCCTGATCGCAGCCTTTCAGCAGATTCTTGCCGACAGCCCGTAACCATGGAGATCCGCTGTTACAGACTCCACCTGCCTTACCAGAGACACTGCGAGAGGTCAGCGCTGCAAACTTTTTATATATCAACAAAAGAAGAAGCTGGAAGATTCATCTGGAGTGCTCTCATTACGTCTTCGTATAGTCTTGTATCCTCCCACGATATTTCACCTTATTTACCGCACAGACACATTATTCACACGCAGGACAGAACAGCAGCTGAACGACTGACGGAAGCGTTTGACGGTGACTCGACTGTACTGCAGGAGGCAGCAGAGACCAGTACACTCTCTAAACATACAAGTTGAGAACTGCCACTTCATCCATTACAGATATTCCCGAATCTCTTTGGTCTAGCGTGGACGTCTTCTGTAGAGCCCAAAACACAGCGGCTGTGTCGGAGACGCGGATTTGCTGTCTTTGGTTGTACTTTATTTGCTGTATGTTTCAAAGGGCTGTGGGCTGTGAGTGCTCTCTTGTTATTTTCATTGTGCAACATCCCACAGCTCTCACAACAATGTTATTTGTTCAGTGTGTGGTATTGGTCATTTGTTTCATCTGCAGTCCAGCGCAGCGTCGCACGACGGAACTCCGGTTCCAGTAAGAGACGGCCGACTCCAGATACGGGATTTCGAGACGCACGCGGTCAACAGAAAGACAGGATCAGGTTGTATTTTGCACATCAAGTGGTGCAGAATCTACAGGGGCCAGAATGTAACGTTAATGTAACGTAATGTTAAGGTGGGTCTGTGTTAAGGTGGAGTTTCAGGTTCTGCAAAAAGGCGCAGTGACCTTTTGCGTTCTTTGATATGCCTTCCCATCATAACATGCCTAAATGTAAATTTGTAGCCTCGGGCATGAATCTAAAGACAAAGCAAAGTCCACTGAAATATTGGTATGGACATGTCCCTACTGTCCATGTGCAGATGTATGTCCTGTATTCATCAAGCTTCAGGTAGATTTCTGGTTGAATATGTGATGCGTACATGAACATCACCTTTGCGTATCAGAAGAACAGTCATTGTTTTGTGTGTGTTTGTGTGAACGTGTTGCATTACCTTCCCGATGTGGTCGGCTTAAGACGGCCAGCTTCACCCCACGGATCAGGAAAGCTGTGCTTATGAATCTCGATGTGAACCACCTCATGAACCTTCATGTGGACGGATAACACAAGACGTCTGCACTGCGAGTGCTTTTGCGACGTGGGGACTTGCTGTGCTTGAGAACATTGATGGAGCAGGAGCTGACAGGTGCCTCCATCCTCACGGAATGGTCTGGAACACTGTGGACAGCTGCAGACATGCTGAAATACAGACTTTACTGCTGATACTTCAGAGACGCAGGACATCGCTCTTCTCCCAGCTCATTTTATTCCCCCTCCACTCCCCCGCCGACGGACTCGGAAGCCTGAAACGGACACGTATCCGGGGATGTGGAAAGGAGTGTGATTGATATGCGTTGTGAGCGACATTAGGTGCCTACAGGAGGCACTAGAGGACAGTAGAAATGACAGAATGCCAACTATTATCTTATATTGTGTATTAATGCTGAGAAGCCATTGTATGTCTGGGAATAGCTGAGCCTGAATATTTTATCGTTTTTATCTTCAGAAATTAAAAGCAATGTATCACAGCGGGGACCGTGTGGTGTTTTTAAGAACAGCTAGATGATGTGTCCTTCTAACAGAGTTCTCAGTACCAGGATGTTCTGCTTTGGGCGTTATTGGACATGTTTACAGTAATTCAGGATGTGATTGTGTATCAGTGTTCAGTTCCAGGGAAACAGATGAGGAGTACAGGAAGGTAACGGACTGTACATCCAGCAGCTCTGTGTGCAAGGGCAGAACACACACACACACACACACACACACACACACACACACACACACACACACAGGAAAGTAACCAATTCACCTAATGTACATGTTTTTGGACCCAGAGGACCCCCCCATGCTAACACGGGGAGAACATGCAAACTCCACACAGAGGAGGTTCCAGGTCGCCCCACCCGGGGCTTGAACCCAAGGCCTTCTTGCTGTGAGGCACCAGTGCTATCCACTGCGCCACCGTGCCGCTGGTAACAGTCTCTACAGCTCACTTAATATTTGGTCCAGTGTCCTGTAGAATGTTGCACCTTGACCACACACATTTGGTAGCCACCCAAGGGTTTGGTCTTCACATTGGTAGGGACACTTATTTTTCCATTCCACCTTAAGTGGTGCAGAATATCTAGATTATATATATATATAATAATCTATATTATATAGACAGTATATATATACACACCTAATATGGATGTATAGAGTATAAATCTTTATATCTAAATAAGATAGTTTTATATAGACAGATTCAATGTGTGATTTATGACACATACCTATGGAGATTATATATATATATATATAAATAAAGCATCTATATGCGTGTGTGTGTGTGTGTGAGATGTTTATATGAAAGTGCGAGTGTAGGTGTAAACTGTGAGGAAGCACAGAGACGAGACCGAACAGGCAGCACAGCTCCTTTATTGCGGAATGTAAAACCTTTTCTTTCTGCTTCAAAAGGAAAACTTCAAACTATGATTTTCATCAGAGGAATAAGACAGAACTGGTGTCCAATAAGAGGGAAAAGTTTACATAAATAGACAAATAAATACATTTACTTTTCTTTACTACAGTTTCAAACTCAAAAAGCCTGGAGCTCCGAAACAAGACCGACTAAAGAGGGAAAAGGTCATTTGTGTATAATACAGAAAGGCATGCTTCAAATCCACGGTACCTAAAAATAGCTTATTCACAGAAAGCAATATCAATATAGTTCAGATATAAAATATTGCAAAATCTGAATTCCAGGTCAGAAAAAATGTACAAACTTTCAAATGAAAAACAAGTTGCAAAAATGTTCTACACAGCAAAAAAGCATTGCTTCCCCCGCGCCTTCAGAGAGGACAACACGGCCGCACTCAGTATTGCAGAGCGTTCCCCGTATACCAGCGTTCGGAGGTTCTGACGGCCTTCAAAATCTGTGCTGCTCACCCGGTTCTGAACTCACTCTTCTGAATCTCCTGCTGAACTTTACGATGAAGAACCTTTACTCCGCGACTCGCAGATATGAGGGAGAACGATGTTTACAATCAACAGAACAGCAGAACAGCTTACCATGAAAGCAACAAAGAGAAGAGGCACAGCAGAACTACCCTCACCCACTAATCAACAACTCAAATCACTCGCCTGGAATAATTCAGTAATTCAACTGGGGGACAAGACAAGCACGTCCAACACTCACGCTTGTGCTGAGAGTTTGTGGACACGTTCCACAAAGAACAGTTCAACGGCAACACATACGTAAGGTGGCAAGACTGGACAGAGGTAACTGCAATGGAACTGTGCTTTAGTAATCCCTGCCGAGGGGGTGGAGGGTCAACAGTGGTAGCGTTGGAGACAAACCTGGCTGGACACTAGAGACACAGAGGACAAAAAACAGGGAAGAAGAAGAAGAAGAGCATCCCAAAGACCTCGGTCCTCATCCAGTACAGCAGGTTTGCCGTTGTTAATGGGTAAGATTGAAATGGTCAGTTTGAGTGGTTTGGTGTGAAACTCTCAGTCCACAGGGGGTCAATCTTACTGCCGGACCCTCAATAAACCTAAAATCCAGAGGACATACAAACACTTCAATGCCGGGGAATGTCCCACTGTCCCAATTTTTATTTATATGTAAGGACACCCCTTCTAATTAACACATTCAGCTACTTTAATTTGCCCCCATTGCTGACACCAATGTGCAAATGCACACACAGCTTGTCTAGTCCCTGTAGAGAAGTACTGCCAATAGAATAGGACTCTCTGGAGCAGATACACAAACATGACCCTATAGTTCCACTTCGATTGTGCCTTTCAAGATCCCCAAGAACGCTTCACGATCTCACACAACCAGCACACGGCAATCGCACACAGCGAACTCCACCAGGGACAAATGATAGGACCTTGAGGACCACATCAAGCAGTAGGAGGGGTTCACCCAGAGGAGAATGACAGTCCATATCTGGGCAGACAGACATACATTCAGGCACAAGACAAAGCAGTAGCCTCCATGGACCTCCACGTTTTTGGACTGTGGGAGGAAACCCACGCAGACACGAGGAGAATATGCAAATTTCATCCAAATAAAGACTAGAAGCAACCGTGTCTAATGTCAGACGTGGACTAGAGGGTATAAAGCCCCCATGATTGATCTGTGGAGCAGTGGAACTGTGTCCTCTGGAAGGATGGAGCTCCATCCAGTACTTTGGGACGGGTTTGGAGTTGACCTCACTAAAGTTATTGTTACTGAATGCAATCAAATCCTCACAGCAACATTCCAAAGTCTAGTAGAAAGTCTCCCTGGACAGTTGAGACAGTTACTCCAACAAAAGAAACACTGAATGAGTAGGTGTCCCAGTTCTTTTGTCCATATCGTGTAAATAAACTAGACATGGAGGCCTCGGTTATCTTCACCACCACTGCAGGTGTCTCTGCACCATTTCACACCAAACTACCCCGAACCAAAATACAGTGAAATTCTTCTGTACAACATCAATGCTGCCTCCTTGTTTCTGCATTCACTGTCCAGTCTTCAGCTCGTCTGACCATACAGGAGCAACGGCCAGGACCCCGCAGGACACATCAGACACAGCAGTGCTGCACACCACCACCATGTCAGTGTGACTGCAGTGCTGAGAATGACCCACCACCCACATCATATCTGCTCCGTGGTGGTCCTGTGGGGTCCTGATCATTGAAGATCAGGGTGAAAGGAGGAGAATAAAGTCTGCAGAGAAACAGATGAACTACAGTCTGGAATTATAGAACCACAAAGAGCTCCTGTGTGATCAGAGGAGCTGATGAGATCAACTGGATGGTGGATATTGGCTGGTAATCCCAGTATTACAATACTCACCCAGCAGGAGGTTGTAAACTACACACAGGACAACACAACTCTCTAAGATACTCCAGATGAATTTCTGTGGATGTTCTGGATGAATTAAGGCATTCACACAAGCCCAGGCTCATAATTTTGGTCAAAACAATGTAGGCCAATCAGGTCATCGAGTAAAAGGTCAGTGCAAAACCCAGCATATTAAGGAATCATCTGTGACAACCTTTGATCATGCAGATCAGGACCTTAGGATCGGTCATCATTCCACCGGTTGTCCTACTCACTACAACCTTGTAGACCCTTGAAACCCAGGTAACATGTCCATGTAGGGCTTTAAAGACTGTCCAGTCCATCTGGGGACCTTAAAGTTTCCCGTTGGTGCCATGTATTGATGCGCACCAGGGTCCCTGTTGGCACCAGGAGAGGTTAAATATGGGTGCAGCAGTGCTGCTGGAGTGTTTAAACAGTAGGTCCACTCACTGTCTACTCTACGAGACACACATGGGGACCATTTGGGAAGCACATGTGTACAAACCAACTCGGAACCCTGGAACCCACCTATATCAGCCTATCAGCCCCACGTGAGCATGCTGGCTGGGAACGAAGTGATTCCTGGTTAGCTCTGACAAGTCACAATGACACACATCTACACACACACACACACACACCCTTCTTAGAGCTCAGGAATGAGTGCAGACGTGTGTGTGTGTGTGTGTGTGTGTGATCATCTCTGGCAGGCCTGGCTCTTAGAACTTGCGGTGGTGCAAGATTACAGTGGTCTGAACGGCACTGCATCTCACACACCAAAGAGAATGGCTTTCAGAGTGGGCAAGGAAGTTGAGCTAGTCTGATACAATCACTGAGTAGAGTAAAAAGTAAAACACACACACACACACGCACACGCACACGCACACACGCACACACACACACGCACACACACACACAGCCTTATTATAAGTGGCTGAAAAAAGCAAGAAAAGCAGCCTGTACACACTGTACAACGACAAAGACGCACTCAGATGCCACCATCACGTCTGAGCATCGCCTTTTCAAGACAATCTACTGGTCTACTGGTCTACTGGTCTACTGGGGGACTGTGTCCAGCCAGTAAGCTATATGCACAAAAAGAGCTATGGCTTCGAGCCGTTCGAACACACGGTTAAATATCATTTACAAAAAAACCCAACACTTGGATTAGAGGCTCCTCTGCGAGGAGCAGCAGTAAATCAGCACTTGGTCTCAGTCTGTTCTAGTCATATGATACAGTAACACTGCTTCACACAGACCATTAAGGGATTAGAGGGAGAACAAGTGGAGTGAACAGTGGCAGAGCACTAATAGCCTTGAAGTGGCATTACGCTGAGATGATTACTGGCAGGGTGTTCAAACCGGAACTGCTGTTCGGAATTCCGGCTCCACAGATTAGGGCCAAGCTGACCCGTTACGCCGGATCCTACCAGTAGCGCCGCACCGTTATTACAACAGACCTTTTCTGGATCTGGATCCACCCACGAGTTTTATTTGGAGAGACTGAGGTGAGCTCAGGCAAAATTCCCAGCATTCAGTAAATCCAGGTCAAACCTCAGAAACCTGCAAAAGTTAGGACACCCCATGATCCCCTTTGACAGAACTATATTATGAGATTCTAGAACCGTCTCTGACGTCGACTGGAAGAACGACGTTCCCACTCCTCCATGCGGAATTCTTTCAGCTCTGTGATGTTCCAGCGTCAGTCTTTGTACAGACGCTCTTCCGTTCTCCTCAAACCCCCTCTGATACAATAAAGATCTCATAGTGGTTTCTATGATGGAGGATCTCCACACCCTGCTGCAGCAGAGCAGCTCCAAAACCATCACACCTCCACCACCATGTTTCACAGCTGCTATGAGCTTCTTCTGCTCGAATGCTGTGTTTGAGCCAAACTCTAGATTGTTGGATCTTCTTTACCTTTCATCTTGTGGTTCTGATCTTGGTCTGGAGCTTTGCAGGACGGCTCGATCTGGTCATGTGGGACGCAAGAGGTGTCCTAACTTTTCTTCTCACGACTACATCTTTTGTTTAGAATGATCAAAGATAATATTTTTGTCTCCTCCTTTCACCCTGATCTTCACTGGTCAGGACCACCGGACCACCACAGAGCAACTATTAACACTGAGGAGTTTAAACACTCCAGCAGCACTGCTGTGGATCGGACACGGCTGGGAGGAAGGCAGAGGACATGCAGAGTGAGGATCTACCTAAAGTGTCAGGATTTCGAGGTGAGTTTTAAAGCATACAATCCAGCCACCGCTGAAGAGTGGCATTTGTATGGAGCATAGACAGCTCAACTGGTACAATGAGCAATATTGATATTGCTGTGTCACAGAATGGCAGGCTACTGAGAAATCTCCAGACGAGCGGCGTGTCCGTCCGTCCGTCTCGGCCTGGGCAGGCTCTGAAAGTAGCATGACCGTGAGTGCGTCCAGCAGAGAGAAGAGACTTTACACACATTGCTCTTCAGCCTTTGACCGCCTGGGAGTGCATCGGCACAGACTCGGCTTCTGCCTTATAAGGCTCCTGCAGTAGAATGGCTGACCTTTTCCCACACCACAGCACTATGTACAGAGCTACACACACACACACACACACACACTTACACATCTTTGTAAGTGAGGATTAGAGGGCCAGGTGTGTGTACAGGGTTGTGTATTTGGCCCTTGTGTTAAGAGATACACCAGCATATTTACAATAACCTCTGCTGCATCTGTGATCTACACTCTATTAACAACAATATCCAGGGATGTGGGACGTTTTCCAGCACTCCCAGAATTCCAGACCAACTGCTACAAATAATATTAAGGCAAGGAAATAGTAATAAATAGATCCACAGGAAGTAACTATGGCATCTTAAGATCAAATGAAAAGCCAACGGCCCAAACAACGGCTGTGTTTGGGCGACATGAAGGCCCAGCTGCCTGATTAAAACTGGTACGGAGTTTAAGTGACGTAGAGCCCGATCAGCTGATCAGACCTTTTACACAGAAAAGCCCTTAATGTGCCAATTTCACCACAAACTTAACTCGGTAGGAGTGTCTGATAGAGTGGACAGTGAGTGGAC
>CM067504.1:42077169-42109669 GCA_034509495.1 Acestrorhynchus altus
TTCTGTCCATTTTTATTATTATTGTTGTTGTTTTTGTTGTCACACCGTTAACTCTTTAAGCACCATCACCAAACGGTGCGGAACCCTGACCCTGCAGGACTGGAACCGAAGAACCATGAAGTACAGTTTCAGCCAGTGATGGGTGCAGGTGCTTGAGCCGTAATTCATCTGTGTGTTGTGTGTGTGTGTGTGTGTGTGTGTGTGTGTGTGTGTGTGTGTGAGTGTGTGAGTGTGTGAGTGTGTGTGAGTGTGTGTGAGTCCACCTTGCTGAGGTCTCTCTGCTGGTAGGCCTGTGCAGCTGCTTGGTTCATCTGAGTCTGAGAGTAGTACTGACTGACAGCCTGCATATAGGTGGTGTAGTCTCCATATGAGGACGAGACTACAGCCTGAGAGACACAGAGACAGACAGACAGAGGAAGAGACAGACAGAGAATGAATGAACATCTGCACATCTTAACCCCCCACATGCCATGTGATTGTGAACATGTCCACTGTGACGTGTGTCTGTGTTGGTTTGTTCTGGACCTTTCAGTTTGTATGTGTGTGTGTGTGTGTGTGTGTGTGTGTGTGTGTGTGTGTGTGTGTGTGTGTGTGTGTGTGTGTTCTCACCTGAGGCTGCTCCTTGCTGTAATCACTGGCTGTAGCAGTGTCTTGTCCAGTGCTGCTGTAACTCTGTGTCTGGTAATGTTGGTACCATTGCTGCATGGCCTCCTACAGAACACAAACAGGAGCATGAATATATATATAAGTTCTTTTCGGTTCCCCAAAGTCCAGATTTCTGAGCCTAAAACAGTAGTGGGTACTTGTATGTGGGTTCTTCAGTGTGTAGGACAGTGAGAACATTCTAGAGTCTCAACAATCACAGATCTTCTGTTTACTGTAGAACTCTGCTCTTCCTGCCTCTCTCATTCACTCCTTTTCCTCTCCGCTTCATTATTCCAGCAGCAAACCAATCTCCATTCGCTTTCACCACTCTTCCTGACATGCCCTGATTATTCTCTCTCTCTCTTTTCCTCCGTCAAACACTCTTTCGTTCCTCTCTCTGTCTCTTCACTCCCCCCTCTTCTTCATCCAGCGTGAAAGCTCGTTGTCTCATATCTCTGGAGCTGAAGATTGCGGGGGAGTGAGGGACCAGATGGGACAAAACTACTCCCAGCCAACCCTCCTCTCCCCATCCACCTCCTTTTCTCTCTCTCTCTTTCTCTCTCTCTCTCTCCCACATTCTCTCCCTATTTCTCCGAGGTGCTCAGGCAAGGAAATGAAGAGCAGGAGACCCATATTCTATGCCACTTAATCCCAGTAATGCCCTTATCCATCAAAACTAAGCCAAGAAAGTGTGTGTGTGTGTGTGTGTGTGTGTGTGTGTGTGTGTGTGTGTGTGTGTGTGTGTGTGATTGCACAGTTAGGATTAGTTTCATTCTTAATCCAGCAGTGACACTGAGGGGTTTAAACACTCCAGCAGCACTGCTGCGTCTGATCCACTCGTACCAGCAACACACACTAACACACCACCACCATGTCAGTGTGACTGCAGTGCTGAGAATGACCCACCACCCACATCATATCTGCTCTGTGGTGGTCCTGTGGGGTCCTGATCATTGAAGATCAGGGTGAAAGGAGGAGAATAAAGTCTGTAGAGAAACAGATGAACTACAGTCTGGAATTATAGAACCACAAAGAGCTCCTGTGTGGTCAGAGGAGCTGATAGAGTGGACAGTGAGGGTAAAGGTGGTGGTCATAATGTTATGGCTGATTGGTGTATATGTACGTACATACACAAAAAAAGGATTTGGACAATTTTAAAGGCGTTTAACAAAATAATTGATGAATTTCTTTGATAAAATAGTTGAACAAATGGAGATAATTCTAGGGATTATTTTTTAATAACGGGAAGCACAGACATCACCAAACGCGGAATTTCCTCTGCTGAGCTGAGGTCACATAACCACTCACTGTCAGTTAAAACCTTATTTCTTTGCTTTAAGAAGATCCTGGGTTTCTTTTCGGTCAGTATTTTCAGTCAGTATTTTTGGTCAGTATTTTCGGTCAGTATTTTCAGTCAGTATTTTCGGTCAGTATTTTCGGGTCAGTATTTTCGGTCAGTATTTTCGGTCAGTATTTTAGGTCAGTATTTTCGGGTCAGTATTTTCGGTCAGTATTTTCCGTCAGTAATTTAGGTCAGTATTTTCGGTCAGTATTTTCGGTCAATATTTTAGGTCAGTATTTTCGGTCAATATTTTAGGTCAGTATTTTCGGTCAGTTTTTTCGGGTCAGTATTTTCGGGTCAGTACTTTCGGTCAGAATTTTCGGTCAGAATTTTCGGTCAGTATTTTCGGTCAGTATTTTTGGGTCAGTATTTTCGGTCAGTATTTTAGGTCAGTATTTTCAGTCAGTATTTTCGGTCATTATTTTCGGTCAGTATTTTCAGTCAGTATTTTAGGTCAGAATTTTCGGTCAGTATTTTCGGTCAGTATTTTTGGGTCAGTTTTTTCGGTCAGTATTTTCGGTCAGTATTGTCGGTCAGTATTTTCGGTCAGTATTAATCTGTAAAATAATATCCAATAAATTCAGCATCATTTGTCACGTGATCAATAAATCACCAGTGATCCCGTTCAAAAGGTAACCATGTCCATGCCATAACGGTGCCTCCACCATGTTGATGTGGCATGCTTTAGATCACCAACCCAGCTCCTGGAGAGCAGGTCCTAAAGTCCTGTAGACCTTAGATTCAACCCTAATCCACCGAACCTGATCCAACTAATTGATTGGCTGAACGGAGTCTTAGGTTTGGTTTGGAGTTTAAAAATTCTGATCCGGCAGGTTTTTAGATTTAGTTTCCTACATTTTAGGAAAGTGGTTCTACCTTTTCTGAACACACACTCCGGCGCTCTATTACAACAGGACGACGCTCGTCCACACACTGCTGCCGTCTCAAGATCTCGTCTTGAAGACACAGATACTACGCCGTGGTCGGTCTCGTCTCCAGACCTGTCCCCGATTGAAAATGTGTGGGACGCTATTGGACGCTCTATCAACACTCCACCCCTACCACACCATCTGCAGAACTGAGTGAGAACATTCAAGCTGCATGAGATGGATCATCACAGGACACCATTAGGAACCTCTACACCTCCATGCAGAGACGTCTGGTGTGTTGCGTTAAACCCGACGCCGTCCTGAGAGACACCACTTCTGTATGAGTAATCTTTTTTGATGAGTGTATATAGAATAAGCTTCTCTCTTCTCTCGTTCCTCAATCTGTGTGATGATGGACAGAATTCAGATCTTCATATTTCCTCCAAAGCCTCTGCTCACTGCTGCTGCAGCTCAGCCTCCTCCTGATCCCTCTAAATTTCACTATTGACTTTTCGTCTCTCGTTCATTTTACTGCAGGCGTCTGCCGACCCCCCGCTCCCCCGCTCCCCCGCTCCCCCCTCTATCAGGTTTGAGACTAAACAGCAGTGTATGTAGAGGAATCAGAGAGACAGGGACGGAGACAAAGACACACTATAGCCTCAACTACAGAGAAAATAGACATTATAGCCAGGAGCTGTGTGTGTGTGTGTGTGTGTGTGTGTGTGTGTGTGTGTGTGTGTGTGTGTGTGTGTGTGTGTGTGTGTGTGTGTGTGTGTGTGGGGGTCTACATGGCCACAGTGCATTTTCTCAGCTCTAACAATGTTCAATCCAGTTTTTCCCATGAAGACCAAATCAGAGGTTCCAGATCATTTGGAAAATGATCCAGTGATTCCTCTTAAACATCATCTTCTGAAGGAAGTCCAGCAGCTCACCAGGAACAGGAACTGTGATCCATCTGTTCAATCATACAAGCAAATGAACTGATTACAGCACAAGCAGTAACTGGGTTCATCATCATCTGCTGCTTATCCGGGGTTCAGGTACCGGAACCAGGGAGAGCAGCCCAATCAGAGGCTCTTCCGGAGGAATACCAAGGCATTCCCAAGCCAGCTGAGAGATCTCTCCAGCGTGTCTTGGGTCTTCCTCGGGACACCTCCGACCATTTTCCCACTGGTCTCAGAGTCAGAGGAGCCGTTTCTCATCCCAAATTCTTCACGTTCAACTGCAAACTGACCCAGCAAGAGCTGGAAGCCAACAGGACCACAGCATTCAGCAGATGTGGAATCCAAAGTGTACATACAAGTGTCCATAAAATTAGGAATAGGAAAAGAAATGGTGGAACAGGCCAGCTCTGATGGAGTTCAACCCCAACTGGGGACGTTCTGCAAACCGAACTCCTGCTCCATTGTAACAGTGATCCAATCCATGTAGGAAGCCATTTACTCTTTCCACCAGTTCTGCTCTTTGTCTAGATGTTCCCTGGAGAACTTTAGTCTTGTCCTGATGTTCTTATGACAGTAAGGGTTTCCTCCTTAAACACCTCCATGAAGATCAAACCTGTTTGGTCTCTTCCTGATGGTAGAAGCTGCAGTTCTGATCTTCTTTACTCCTCTTGTGGTTCTGCTCGTGGGCTGAACGTGCTTTAAACGTTCCTAATTGAAGTGTGCTCGTTTTTTCAGGGGGTTTTATGTCGAATTCAACATCCACGTGTGATCTGAAGTGAAAGTGGTGAAACCTGAACGTGACTCAAGCCTGACGAATGCTTAGGAATGATGGGTACCCGTCAAAACCTGTCACGAATAGTTGGGACCTGTCAAGCGCACGTAAATCTTCCAGTTGAGGAGTTGAGGAGCATCTGTGTGAGACTTACCTGTGAGTATTGCTGAGTGTACTGGTGTGTGTACTCTGAGGTGGAGCTCTCAGTGCTGTACTGAGTGCTGGAGAGCGAAGCAGGAGGCAGGACTGAGCTGTAGGTCCCACTGACTGCCTGACCTTTACTATTGCTGCTGCTGGGGGCTGCAGAAATGAGAGAGAGGGAAGGAGAAAGTAATAAACCAAGGCCTTTCCAACATTCCTGCTGCACACACCCACTCACACAGACACACACACACACACACACTTTGCCGCTTGTGTCTGCCAGCTGTTGGCACCCTGGCGGTAAATGTAGCCTTGAGCAGGGAACAGTTGAGACAAGGCAGATCTGAGCTGTAAACACCAGAGTGTGAAATACTGAGCTAGAAGAGGAGCCACTGCAGCACAGCAGTTCATGATTCATCAGAGTCATATTCAAAATGTGTGTGTGTGTGTGTGTGTGTGTGTGTGTGTGTGTGTGTGTGTGTGTGTGTGTGTGTGTGTGTGTCTGGGGGGTGGTATGAATGAAGGAAACATTATGACCACCGCCATGTTTCTCCTCTCATGTCCACTCTATCAGCTCCTCTGATCACACAGGAGAACGTTGTGGTTCTATAATTCCAGACTGTAGTTCATCTGTTTCTCTGCAGACTTTATTCTCCTCCTTTCACCCTGATCTTCAATGATCAGGACCCCACAGGACCACCACAGAGCAGATATTATGTGGGTGGTGGGTCGTTCTCAGCACTGCAGTCACACTGACATGGTGGTGGTGTGTTAGTGTGTGTTGCTGGTACGAGTGGATCAGACACAGCAGTGCTGCTGGAGTGTTTAAACCCCTCAGTGTCACTGCTGGACCGAGAACAGTCCACCAACCAGAAACGTCCAGCCGACAGCGTCCTGTGGACAGCGTCCTGTGAGCACTGATGAAGGACTAGAGGACGACCAACACAAACTGTGCAGAAACAGATGAGCTTCTGTCTCTGACTTTACATCTACAAGGTGGAACGCACCGGTGGGAGTGTGTCTGATGGAAATGGACAGTGAGTGGACTGGGGTTTACTCCAGCAGTTCTGCTGTGTGACAGTCGTCATACCACACCACAGATAAGTTAGTTATATAATCAGATATAATTATATAAGTAATGTTTGTGTTAGACACAGCGATGCAAAAGATACCTTGCAGTACCACTCCAGGCAGTACGCTGGCCAGGTTTAAGTAGGGGTTGGAAGGCAGTTTGACCTCTTTGGGTGGCTCCCCCAGCAAAGACGTCTGACAGCTGGACTGAGTCTGCACAGAGAGAGGACAGACCGGTTCTCCCTCTCACTTTATCAGAAACACGAGGACAGGTATTCAAAACTGACCCACTAAACTCATACACTGGAACCACAGCCGTGAACGGAAGAGCTGGTCAGATGGTGAACGAGAGAGGGACGTGTGTGACTGCGTGTCTAACAGACAGAATGAGGTTCCTTTAAAATATTCAAATAATGCAAAGCTATACAAAGGCACGCACACGCACACACACACACACACACACACACACACACACACACACACACACACACTTACAGAGACTAAAATAAGTTTCATACTTCATTATTGATGTTTGATTAGGTTCCTGCATAACTTACCACTGAGCGTCATCGTGCTTTCTGTTTCAACTGGGTTAACTGGGACAATACTGGGTTAACTGGGACAATACTGGGTTAACTGGGACAATAATACTGAAGCTGTGAAATTCTCATCAAATAGGACCATTGTGCCCAAATTTCTCCAAGTGACCACAAAAAAGGCTCTGAACTGAAGGCGATACCCTGACTAACATTAATTCACTTACATTTTCTATTTAGATTGTGCGTGTTGATGAATGAGTCTCCATGGCCAAACTGGTGAATATTCTGACAAAGCGGAGTGAAGAGTGTTACAAAGCTTGTGCAGAACAGCCCCCACCAGGCAGAGTGTGACCTGTTACTGTGAGCAGGCAGCACAATTAAAGCTGGGTTTTCCACTGGAAAATGAAAAAGAACAAACAATAGACAGAGTGCACACACACACACACACACACACAAAATCACAAAATGGGTGAAATACACACTCACTGTAACACCAGTGTTATCTGGTGCGGTACTGTGGGGGTTGAGTGAAGCTATCGGAGCGGTGTTCCCTAGTAATGGACCCAGGCCTGCTCTGCTTAACCCGGGAAGGAAGCTGTGCAGTTGAGCGAGCGTTTGCAGGACCTCCAGTGGTTCCCGGAGGTGCAGGCTGTTTGTCGGAGCAACACTGCTGGTCAAATACACGTTCGGATCAGTCACACGACCTTGGGTGTGGACGCAGAGCCCGGCTATAGAGCCTCCAGCCTGGGACTGAGGCGGGGTGGGGAGTCTGTCAACTCTGAGAAAAGGAGGGGGGAAGAGTGAGACTGTATGACATCATTACATTAACGTACTCAGGTTGAATGTGAACCGATATGAAGTTATGTGGGTTGCAAGGATCCTGTTGCTCCGACAGGAATATTAAAAACACGGATAATATCCTGAAAAGGAGGACATCATATTTGGTCCTACTTGCTGAGGATTATACTGTTCTAACATTGAAATAGTAATGACACTACATATGCGTCGTTTCAAAGCCTCCGTCTGCTTTAATGTATCAGATAATACTGCGTTCACACACACCTTTTCATACGGAATAACATCACAAAGGAAAATACTGATTGGAAAGCAGCAGCAACTATTCATAAGGTTTCTCATACAGTGCAAAGATTTGCATTGCAAATGTATTTCTCTGAAAGCAGCTGCGCAGACCTCTACTGCACACTCAGGGTGGGGGAGGAGAGAGTCCGGCTGCCTGCAAACAGCTCTGAAAACCCACCAGTGGGGGGAATCTCCCAGCAGTCCCTTTGCCAGCGGTACAGGGCGAACACGAGACCCAGAACTGGAGGGAGCCGGAGGGTCTCCTAAAAGACTGGACTGTCTAGAGAGAGAGAGAGAGAGAGAGAGAGAGAGAGAGAGAGAGAGAGACAGAGAGAGAGGAAGACAGAGGCGAGAGAGAGAGAGCAAGAGAGAGAGAGAGAGAGAGAGAGAGAGAGGAAGCGAAGAGAGCAAGAGAAGAGCGAAGAGAGCAAGAGAGAGAGAGACAGAGAGAGAAGGCGAGAGAGAGACAGAGAGAGAGACAGAGCGAGAGAGAGCAAGAGAGAGAGAGCAAGAGACAGAGCGAGAGAGAAAGAGAGAGAGACAGAGAGAGAGGCAAGAGAGAGAGAGACAGAGAGGTAAGAGAGAGAGACAGAGACAGAGAGAGGCGAGAGAGAGACAGAGAGAGAGAGAGGGCAGAGAGGAGAGAGAGGCGGGAGAGAGACAGAGAGGGAGGGGGGGGAGGCGGGGAGAGAGAGGACAGAGGCGAGGAGAGAGAGAGAGAGAGACAGAGGAGAGAGAGGCCGAGGAGAGAGGACGGAGAGAGAGGACGGGAGAGAGGTGGTGTTCGGATCATCATATCTCACACTTAACTTCCAAGTCCCACCTACACTCAATCATAACCTGTTGCTTAATTATTCTTATTTTATTTAGTACTATTGTCACTTTAATTACTTTTGTAATTATTATTGCCTTTATTGCTTTAGTGTTCTGGTTTCTGCACAGTAGAACTTAACAATATTATTCTCATTTCACCATTAAAGCTGCTAATCTCGACTCTCGAGGAGAGACAGAATATGGACAGAATATGGACAGAATATGGACAGAATATGGACAGAATATGGACCAGGGCATATGGGCCGGAATGGCCTTGAAGAAGGAAGAGGAATGCGAGGTCTTACAGGGCGTTTACACTACACACCACTTCACCATCCGTTATCTCCGGGTCTTCACTCCATCATCATGGATTACATTCACATCCTCCTTATTTTTGGAGCTGCAGCCTGTAGCAGAGAGGAGGCTGGTAACTCTATACTACATCAATATATAAGAGTACAAGTAGAAAATGCACTTATATATGAGGAGATGAGACCCTGCATGAGATGGATCATCACAGGACACCATTAGGAACCTCTACACCTCCATGCAGAGACGTCTGGCGTGTTGCGTTAAACCCGGCCTTACGTGCTGAGACACCACTTCTGTATGAGTAGATCAATAAATATTGATCAGATCAGACACAGTTATCATCAGTTATTGATCCTGATCACCTTCATCTTCCTTCACAACAGAACTGTGATCCCACACGTCCTTCTGGAGGAGATTATTAAACGTGGGGAGAAATTGATGGGCTCCTGAACTTTTTTAATCATCTGACTCTCAGATATTACACTGAGTTGCCTGAACAGAGACTGATCTCACACTGATCTCAGACTGATCTCACACTGATCTCACACTGATCTCAGACTGATCTCAGACTGATCTCACACTGATCTCAGACTGATCTCACACTGATCTCACACTGATCTCAGACTGATCTCAGTTGATCTCAGATTGATCTCACTGATCTCAGGCTGGTCTCAGGCTGGTCTCAGGCTGGTCTCAGACTGATCTCAGGCTGGTCTCAGGCTGATCTCAGGCTGGTCTCAGGCTGGTCTCAGGCTGGTCTCAGACGATCTCAGAACTGATCTCACACTGATCTCAGGCCAGTCTCACTGATCTCACCTGATCTCACACTGATCTCAGGAGCTGATCTCCAGACTGATCTCACACTGATCTCAGACTGATCTCGGAGCTGATCTCAGACTGATCTCACACTGATCTCACACTGATCTCAGACTGATCTCAGACTGATCTCAGACTGATCTCGGGCCGTCTCAGGATTGTGAAGGAGTAGGAAGGATGTACCGTCAAGTTACAACCATACACATCATGTTGGTGCCTCCAGTCACAGCATCTCTCCTCTGGGCTGAAGTGAGCTCTTATTGTCTAATATCAAATAAAATCATAAATTCTGCCCTGGAGTCCTCACACACTCAAAGCATATGTAGGCCTAGCGAAAAACCGCGTCTTCGGAGTGAAAGTCAGAGCTTTCATTAGAAACGAGAGCAAAACAAAGCAACCCGTTCTCAGGAGTCACACACGTCAGGGCTGAATGAAGGTTCAGCACATCCACTGCTGCAGAGGCACAAAATACACAAGTATACACACTGCAGATCACGCCCACACATACATACACACACACACACACACACACACACACACACACACACACACATATACATACACATATATACATACACACATACACACACACACGCGCACACACACGCACATACACACATGCACACACACCCACATGCACACACACGCCCACACACACACGCACATACACAAACCCACATGCACACATGCACATGCGCCCACACAGACACGCACACACACACACACACACACGCCCCCACACACATGCACACATACACACACACGAGCACACACACATCACATACACGCACGCACACACACACACACACACACACACACCACACACACACACACACACACACACACACACACACACACACACACACACACACACACACACACCCTCACATTAGCGATGTGTTTGTCCTTGATGTGCAGAAGTTGTTGTTGGGCCATCTGCATATGGAGAAGGTTCTGCAGAACCAGTCCGTTCCCCAGCATGGCATTCTGCGTGACAGAGAGGAGAGAGATAGCACAATCAATGTGAGTGTGTGTGTGTGTGTGTGTGTGTGTGTGGTGTGTGTGTAATAAAAAGAGGAAGAGAATGACAGAAAAAGTAAAAGAAGGGGTGAGATCAGAGAAAATGGGAGAGAAATAAGAAAAGCTAGAACAGAAATAAGGAATATTAAAGACGGAGAAAAAGAAGACGAGAAAGAGAGAAACAAAAGAGGACATGAGAGCAAAGACAAAGAGAAAGGAAGTGGAAAAGACAGAGAGACAGGAGACAGAGATATTACATAAATATGAATAAGTCCGTAAAGCGTGGGAATGAGACAGTTATGTCGTGGCCACGGCTTAGTAAGGGTTGTCCCCCCCCCTCCCTGAAATCCCCCAGCAGTTTATATTACATTCAAAACTGGACACTGCTTCGTCCTTTGACCGGAGAGGGGGTGGGGTAATGTCCCCACAGTCTCTTCATTATGAAAACGGGACAAATGAAAGTTAAAGCCAGAAGCTGCTTTGTTGTTCAATGATGACAAACACATGAACTACCACTGAACCCTCAGGGGCCGGAGGGACGATGCACGTCCAGAAACCCTGCAGATACGAGGTCTTACCACGTCCTTCGCACACCTTTCTGAGTCGTGGCCACAACTTATTCATGTGGGACGTCACCTTAGGGCCTCCGCAGGAAAAAGGTAAAGAACAAAGATAATGAGAACACGAGAAGGACAGGGGGAGGACGAGAGAAAGCGACAGCAGGGACAGAGGAAGGGACAGGACAGACAGCGAACAGGAAGTGTGAGTGTGTTAGTGAGTGAACTACCTGCTGAGCTTTTCCGAGCTGAAGCAGTGCTGCTGTCAGCGGTGGTCGGAGAAAGGGAACAGCGTGAGGACGAAACTTCCCTGAAGACGAAAGGAAAAGCCAGTGGCGTGGAGGGCAGAGCAGAATAAATAATGAAATATGTGATTAAAAGGAGGAGAAGGTGAGGGACACAAAGAGCATGGACAATGCCAGCAGTCCATATTCTCATTTCCAGCTTCAGCGCTACAGGCAACATGTTCCAGAAGAGGTGCAGAAGTTTAAGATTTAATCATGGGCTATATTTGGTGGGCTAATTGTGTGTTCTCCTAAAGCTCCAGCTCGAGGGCTTTCCGGACCTCATTTATCCTCCAACCCTTTGAAAAGTTCATTTTAATATCTGATTAGATTTTCAGGAGAGGGACCAGGTCGGGCCAGCTGAGCTGAAGATCAGCTCCTGACAATCAGATCACTCGTGGGTTGTGTGCTACTGAAGCTCTGGACTGAAACTGGGTCTAATTGAAAACTCTCGACTGCTCTGTTTAGATAAATACTTTCCAAAAGTGCTGTTGAATATTCAGTAGATCATTTGCATAATGAGTGAAGAAATAATAAAAAGGGTCAAAGCGTGTGTGTCTGCAGGGACGTACCTCCTCGTTTGCTCGCGTGGTATGGTCTCATAAGAATCTGAAGGGCAGCTGGATTGGTCATGCTGTTGAGGAGCTGGGCCAAACTGGGCTCAGGAAGCAAGCCTTTCTTATTGCTCAGCATCTGTATACACACACACACACACACACACACACACACACACACACACACACGCACACACACACGCACACACACACGCACACACACACACACACACACACACACACACACGCACACACACACCTCTGTTAAGGTTAAAGACACATAATAGCTCCATTCTTAGATTCTGAATAGACATTATCATCTGCGCTCTCATCAAACCAGGAGAAGCTCTTATAATTATTTTTCGTTGTATTTTCCAAACACACACAATCCAACAATCTAAACTACACCATCACAAAAACACCCAAAATCACCCACACGGGCAAACCTCACATCTGATTTTATCCACTTCTCTGAAGCATTATGTACCAACCTGTCTCAGTAATTCTATATGTCCAGTACAGCCATACTGGACAACGTCACAGCAGGACAATATGTAAATACAATCAGCAGAAATGATAATTAACATAATTAATAGAAATATAATTTGTAATTTTCAAATCCAATAAAGAGCTGAAGTGGAACGGAAGAGGTCAAAAGCATGTATGTGTGTGTGTGTGTGTGTGTGTGTGTGTGTGTGTGTGTGTGTGTGTGTGTGTGTGAGAGAGAGAGAGTGAGAGAGTGAGCACTGGCATGAATGGTAGAGGCTCTGATCTCCTCATTAGATCAGAGATGTCTGCAAGTAGAATGGCTTCATCCCAATCACACTGAAACTCCATCTGTTGCATACTGTTTCCCAAGAGGCCTGTACATACATACACACACACACACACACACACACACGCACACGCACATGCACACGCACACGCACACACACACGCACACACACACGCACACACACACCATGCTTGTGCACAAACCCATTTCAGTGTAATAGTAAGAAGCTTGTGTACTGATGCAGCTGAGTGACAGAGATTTGGTTAATGTATCAGTACAGTCTCTCTGTCTCTGTCTCTCTCTGTCTCTGTCTCTCTGTCCTAGAGCAGCAAGGGGAATGGCACCAAGAACCAATTCTTCTGGCAGTGTGAGGAACAGACAGAGAAATAATGGCCCATGATCTACCGTATGACTCCTACACATCCTAACTACAAACAGCCTCATTAACAACCACGTCTGGATGTCTCTGCAACTGGACAAACAATTTCAATCATTTACACAAATGACCATTAAATTCAGCCTCAGCTGCCTGAGAATTTCCCATAACAATTTCTCTGTCCTTAGTTACCGGAAAGCCCCTCCTTGACTGAGTGTCCAATAAGCTTCTACATATACACTCATCTTCAAAACAACAGCTGCACCCTGAAGGAATCTACCAATTATAACGGTGTTGTCTTGGTAGAGGTGACTGACAAATCTGTGTGTGGAGGCACCGTGGTCAGCGACGAGATCAACGCTTTGACCCAGACTCTCACACCAGAAACTCGAGACTTGTCCCAACCTCACACCTAAACGACTGGTTTTGACCCGGATTCTCGATACTTGATGTCCACAAAGCAACCGGTAAACATATCTGATAGTCAGTACAACGCTCCTCGATGCCAACGCAGTAGGTAAGCTCTGCTGCCCCTTTGTATCTAACTGAATGTGAAGGACATGTCCAGTGGCCATGCATACGCTCGTCCTGTATCATAACAGCTCTCAGTCTGTGAGGACTGAGCAGAGCCAGTGGAGACACCTGCTAGTCCCCAGGCAGCTCCAATTTTGCTCTGCCATGAAAACACAGAAGTCAAACACTGGCAGGGGCTTTCGCACCAGCCCCAGGCTCAGGCTCTCCCCCCAAAGTGTGTGTGTGTGTGTGTGTGTGTGTTTCAGCAAGACATTTGTCATTTGAGCAGAGTGCTGCTCGTGGCTTGGAGGGGTTGGTCTGCAGAGAAATGTCAACTTGCATTCATTCTGTTGGGTTTGATGTGTTTGGAGGAGAGGCGGAGACAGACAGCAGGCTTTACAGCAGGAAGGAAAGGACAGGCACAAAGGAGACGGACAGTGAGAGGAAGGGAAGATGGAGAGGAGGAGAGCAGAAGGGAGAAAAGAGGGAAGGAGACGTGAAGGAAAAATCATTATAAAATGGAAAATGAAACGAGACCCTTGAGATATTTACTTCTCTGCCGTGTGGCTCCTCCTCCGACACTAAATCAGTGGAGGCTCTGAAAACAGAACTGCCCACACAGACGTGTCCGAGGGAGAGGACGATGGAGGGACGAAGATTCGATAAACACAATTAAGCACATTGATTTCAGAAGAAAGCCGACCGTTTTGGACCAGTGGGGAAAAAATCCATGGCTGACACAAATCCACGGAGACGGCTTTCTGAGAATATGCAGAAACGTGCGAGTGTGTGGGCGGGTGTGTGTGGGACTCTTTCTTCTCATTGGTCCCTCGAACAATGAAAGTAACACTTTCCTAAAAGAACGCTCAGAAAATGCCATGTTACTGGCAGGTGGGAGTGTGTGTGTGTGTGTGTGTGTGTGTGTGTGTGTGTGTGTGTGTGAGCTCTTCATAGAATGTTTAACACCATCAATGGGAACCTGCTGAAATGCCTGGCCCTTGTCCCGAGACAGTAGACTATTTAAAGTGACAGTCATTAAGATTTCTTTTTACACTGAGAGCAGCTGTATCAGTGCACGGTGTAACTGTCCCTGTAACAATATACTCATACTAAAAACAGAGTGACTTACATCACACGGTTGGATGGATGGATGGATGGATGGATGGATGGATGGATGGATGGATGGATGGATGGATGGATAGATAGATAGATCTTTATGGATCCCTTTGGGAGGGTTCCTCAAGGAAATTAAGATTCCAGCATCAGTATAAAATAGAATAGAAATCATAGAATAAAATATAGAAATAGAGAATATATAATATAGAGTGTATATGAAAGTCCAGTAGGAGGGGTACTGCACACTATTTGTGCACTTGTCTCCAGCATCTAAAAGAGGATCCTGCACCTTCTGCTGAGCAACCACCGCACTGCTGATTGTACTGATCGGGGTATTCGGGTTGCGGGGGAAGGTTGGCCTGTACATGAGGTGAGAGTCAGTGAGAATGAGACGGGTCCTAGTGTTGCTGCTGTAGATTAACCCGGTCCATGGCTTCCACCATATCAGTCCCACATCTCTAAAATAGCAGCGAGCTTTATTTCCAGCCTGGGAAACGCAGCACAGAGGACTCTGTCTGCAGCAGCACGGAGTGTGAACACTGTAATTAAACTGCCTCTGCCTCTGCCTCTGCCTCTGCCTCGCCCTCACATCTCGTCGACTCTGTGTGTGTGTAAGAGCTTGTGTTTGCTTTTCAGGGTTTATTTTTGCTTGTTTCATCTATAAAAGCAAAGACAAATGAATTTACTACAGGTTTCACTGTGTTCATTAGTCAGTGTGTGTGTGTGTGTGTGTGTGTGTGTGTGTGTGTTGCTTTGGTATTTAAACTGGGATTTAATTCATTTAGAAACGGGTGAATTTTAGTTGTTTTCTGAGCTGATACACAATGCAACGGTTGTACAGCGTAAGTGTGGATCTTCTACGAGTGAACTGCTGAATATGTGGTCCAGGATGGAGGTGATTGGTGCTCTTATCAAGCTGTTGTGATCCGGTAGGTGAAGCTGTGCGAGTTCATTGGCTGTCGTTCGCTGATCTGCATCAGTTTAGAACTACAGCAACGTGTCCAAATGAATTCAGCTGTGGGACAATGTCCAGAGCGAGATCTTAATTCATTCAATCAGAATTGAGTCACTGTCCACGGTGAACTGTGTCTGGAATTGGTGGGCGGTCACAGAGAGCACACCAAACTACACCTACAGCCCAAAACCTCATTATCATTAAGATCTCTTTTCACAGTCAGAGCGGCTGTACTCCTGAGTGAGGAGGGAACGGAATCACCCTGTCCCCGGAATCAGCATCTCTGTAACGATATATTCATGCTACACGTTTCTCGCACCAGATCTTCACGCACTTACATCACACGCACGGCCTCTGTAAGACGATCCTGCACCTTCTGCTGAGCACCTGCAGCCCCGTTAGTGAGGCTGATGGGGGGATGCAGGGAAGGTGGACCTGTGATGTTACGGCCCTGAGGCCGATACGGACAGAACAGCAGAACAAGAGCGACTGCCAACAAGGAGAGACTGCAAATACTCCCATATTTAAGGTGTTTTTCTGTACTTTTCCAGTCAGATTTACAATAAGGCTCTAAAGCTCTGCAGGACCGGGAGCCTGTGGGTGTTTCAGATACAGAGGCGTAGCCATGGCAACGTAAACAACCCAATGGGAAATGTTTACTTTTATGTGCTGATAGAAATTGGTTTTTCTACAGAATCAAATATTTATTGTAAGATAATCCAGTGGCTGCAGAAATGAGCGTGAAAATGATTGTATCAATGTCACCAAAAGTCCCTTTACGTTCACAATGTTCATGAGTGTTTAAAATCAGACCCCCACAGAGACCCCCAAACTGCTGTCTGTTGGTTAAATCATAAAAAAACAACATATGTATGTATATCTGCCTACAACATTTTGGCTCCACGGATCAACATAAGGAGTGTTTCGGCCCAAACTGATCTTTGGATGATTACAGCCAAACAGAAGAGGTCATTAACGTACACCAGTCCTAACAACACCGTAACACACAGCCGGTTTAATCTGAATAGTGATGGGTGTGATTGGATGACTCTCAGTAAAATGTTGAAATGTTATGTAATGAAATTGGACAGTATTGTATAAACTGTGTGTGTGTGTGTGTGTGTGTGTGTGTGTGTGTGTGTGTGTGTGTGTGTGTGTGTGTGTGTGTGTTACTCACCACTCCTTGCGCAGCGATAAGTGCGGCAAGTGTGCTGCGGCCGGCCGTTCCTGGGCTGCACAGTGACAGGCGGATCTCGTGGCCCTGGATGACGTGTCGGTCCATCTCGAGCAGCATGGCCTCCGCCTGCTCCGCCAATTCGTACTCCACCACTGCAAAACCCCGCACTGCACTGCCCTCATCCTGTGCCAACTACAACACACACACAGACGTGATCAACTGTTTTACATTCTGCGTTTACGTTACACACGGAATTTGTACAACCTTTAATATTTTTATTACTGATGAATGTTTCAGTAATTACAGGGCTTTTATTCTGAAACACTGTCTGAGCAAAGAAAGCGTGCAAACAGCCCCTCCCTTCTCATTATCCTCTATAACCCAGTGATGTCATCAGCCCCGCCCTATATAATGCAAATATAAATATAATTTAGTCATAAGCTCCACCCAGAACCAGAGGAAAGCTCTGCCTGAAGAAGCTCGGGTGACTCGACTGCTCCCATAATCAGACACCCAAACACCTTAACCTGCACACACACACACACACACACACACACACACACACACACACACACACACTCCCTCCCTCATCAGCCAGCCCCACCATTCAGTCCCACGGTCCTGCTGGGGTCCACGATGGGACTCGAGAACATTTACAAGGTGAGCTTATTTACACAAACTCCAACACCCACACACTCCATCCAGATGTGTTGGAGTGTTCTTGCCTTTCATCCGCTCGCGTCATGCCTTTGACGAGGCCACCAGGGAGTCTGTTCGCACTCGGGAAAATCGAGGGGACGAGAGGAGGGAGACAGAAAGTGTGTGTGTGTTGGGGGGGGGGACCACTATCAAAGTCCCTTCAGCTACGTGTTCGTCCCTGTGCCTCCTCAGGTTCATTTCAGCAGCTAATTACTTTCTGGTCTTCTCTCTGGATACCCGCCGCCTTTAATTATTCTGTAAGGAGCAGAATGACTCCTGAAAGAGGAGGAATATTACAGTATTCATACACGAACACACTCGTTTGTAAACACTGCTACAAATTATTTTACTGGAATTAAAATCTGCAAATCACTACCATGTTACCAGTGGTTTCTCACAGTTATCCACATCAACCAGCCTGAAGAGTCAACCTCCCAAAAATAAGCAGGAAAAGGGAAAAGTTCAGCTGAGGTTTCTGTGATCATCATGGTCAGCTCCAAAGAGCTCTCTGTGGTCTTCAGAAAGAAGGTTGTAGATGCAGATGAGTCTGAGAAGGGATTTATGAAGATCTCAGAACAATTAGAAACCAGACGTTCCACTGTCCGGAACATCATTTACATGAACATTTAGAACAACTTGTGGTTTTGCTCTTGGGCTGAACTTGCTTTTATCTTAATGGGAGCTGCTGCTGGAGTGTTTAAAACCCTCAGTGTCACTGCTGGACCGAGATCAGTCCATCTACCAGAAATGTCCAGCCGACAGCGTCCTGTGGGCAGCGTCCTGTGGGCAGCGTCCTGTGAGCACTGATGAAGGACTAGAGGACGACCAACACAAACTGTGCAGAAACAGATGAGCTTCTGTCTCTGACTTTACATCTACAAGGTGGAGACACTCGGTAGGAGTGTCTGATAGAGTGGACAGTGAGTGGACACAGTGTTTAAACACTCCAGCAGCACTGCTGCGTCTGATCCACTCGTACCAGCAACACACACTAACACACCACCACCATGTCAGTGTGACTGCAGTGCTGAGAATGACCCACCACCCACATCATATCTGCTCTGTGGTGGTCCTGTGGGGTCCTGATCATTGAAGATCAGGGTGAAAGGAGGAGAATAAAGTCTGCAGAGAAACAGATGAACTACAGTTTTAACACAGTCACAGCACACATGTGGACAGAAGTGCTCCTGATGCCTGGACAGAAGTGTTTTAGCTGACGGCAGAATGCTGGAGTTCAGATGGAGACTCAGTTTCTAACCCCAGGAGATGTCACCCCTGCACCCCACGCAGGGCAGGAGAGGGAGTGGATGAGAGGGAGGGAGTGGAGGATGGAGAGAGAGAGAGAGAAATGGAGAGATGAGTGGGTGGCATTGGTTGGCCATTGGCTGTTGGTGTTATGGAAATGAGAGAGAGAGATACAGACAGACAGAGGTTATGACACCAGCAGGCATGTGTCAGCAAGCCTATGTGGAAATGAATGAGTGACATGTGTATGAGCCACAAAAATATAGTGTGTGTGTGTGTGTGTGTGTGTGTGTGTGTGTATGTGTGTGTGTGTGTGTGTGTGTGTGTGTGTGTGTGTGAGAAAGAGGGAAAGACGGTGTCAGGAAGAGTAGTAGTGGTGGTTATGGTGCTAGTGTACAGTGGGAGTGAAGTGTGAGTCTAGATATACATGCCAGAGAGAGTGAGAGAGTGAGAGAGGGATGTGGCAGAGCAGGAGAGGTAGAAGGAAGCAGGACGTGAGGGAGAACAGACACTGTGTTGTGTCAGGACAGTTGTATGGAGTGTAGTTTGCATAGTGTGTAGTCACTGATTTTGTCCACTCTATCAGCTCCTCTGATCACACAGGTTCTCTTTGTGGTTCTATAAATCCAGACTGTAGTTCATCTGTTTCTCTGCAGACTTTGTTCTCCTCCTTTCACCCTGATCTTCAATGATCAGGACCCCACAGGACCACCACAGAGCAGATATTATGTGGGTGATGGGTCATTCTCAGCACTGCAGTCACACTGACATGGTGGTGGTGTGTTAGTGTGTGTTGCTGGTACGAGGGGATCAGACACAGCAGTGCTGCTGGAGTGTTTAAACACTGTGTCCACTCACTGTCCACTCTATCAGACACTCCTACCGAGTGTCTCCACCTTGTAGATGTAAAGTCAGAGACAGAAGCTCATCTGTTTCTGCACAGTTTGTGTTGGTCGTCCTCTAGTCCTTCATCAGTGCTCACAGGACGCTGCCCACAGGACGCTGTTGGCTGGACGTTTCCGGTTGGTGGACTGTTCTGGGTCCAGGACGGAGGGGTTTAAAAGCTCTCTTGGATGTTTTTCACTGTAGATGTTATTAAGTGTATTAGATTGTTGTTCAGTGTTTAAGATTTATAGATGTTACACAAGAGAGACACAAAATCCTGTGATATAATTTATCATCATAAAGATAATTTCATGTTTTCATAACGACGTGTTAGATGAGCACAGACCGAGTGTCAGCTGAGGATCCATACGGAGATCAGCAAAGCTTCCCCAAGGAGCTCACTATTCACACACACACACACACACACACACACACACACACACACACACACACACACACACACACACACACACACACACACAGACACACAGACACACACACTCTCCTGGCAGCAGTGAGCAGTGTGTTACCTAAGGCTCCCGTGTGCCAGCTCTTTAACACAGACAGGGCAGTGTATGAAATCGTCTATATATAGAGCAGGAAAGCATTTACATTTGTCATGTAGGAAAGTGCTAAGCAGCTGTGTGTGTGTGTGTGTGTGTGTGTGTGTGTGTGTGTGTGTGTGTGTAACAGTAACCAGAGAATACACACAGCTCCCAGAAGAGGAGTCCAGCGTGTAAGGGGTATAAACTGTCTCAGGTTCAAGCTTTCAACACGAGACCAACTTTTATATATATATCTACACTCGTCGTCAAAAAATAGTTTCCCCAGAAGGACGTGTGGGGTTACAGTGGATGGAAGATGAAGGAGATCAGGATCAATAACTGATGATAACTGTATCTGATCTGATCAATATTTATTGATCTACTCATACAGGGGTTCACGTACTCGGGGTTCACCCAGGACAGAGTGGGCATATCTGGGCATACAGACATACAAAGGGGTCATATAAAGTAGCCAATTCACCTTATTTCCCTTTGGTGTTGGAGGAAACCCACGCAGACACAGGGAGAACATGGAAACTCCACCCAGACATGGACTTGAACCCAAGACCTCAGCACTGAGAGGTAAACCTGCAAACCGCCAAGCGCAGGCTTGATCCACAAAGATTTGATTCAACGTCCAAGCATCAGTCCAAGATCAGTAACAGTCCAGGTGAAGACTCCTCAAGCATCAGGCCCATCACTGAGATACTGTGATGCCACAGGTGTCCATGGCGAGGGTTCCTGTCCTCAAACCCAGCACCAGGTGATGTAATAGAACTGGCAGTTCAACTCTCAGAAGAACAACACTACATTAGTGTCAGTTTAAAAACGTCTCTGAAGTGTCTCAGATGAAGGTTGGACCCACCAGTGTGGCTTGGTTCTTTATGAACACCATCAAGGGTAAGAAGAATGGAGGAGTGGAGGAATATGACATAAATATGAACTGAGAAAGTGAAGCCGGTTCTTCACCTACAGGTCTGAACCAACTGCACCTGCTGACCTTAAAACAAGCAGAAAATCAATCACACCTCCACGGGCTTCCTTCTGCTTACTGCTTTCCTGACTCCTGTCCTCGCCCCAGGCTCGGGAATTACTGCTCTTTAGAGGAGGAGCAGGCTGGAGAGAGTGGAATTCTGGGAGGAGATATGGGATTTGGGCTCCTGGGTTACAAATTCTTATTCTTCGTGATTAAAACACAAGAGTATAAGATAACTGAAGCCTAAAGCAACGGAACATCTGAACCACAGGTAGTGGAATGTAGAGTTAGTCGGTGTAGCCTGGTGTTCTTCTCCTACATTACCCCTTAATCCACTCCAGCTCCAGATTTACCCACCGAACCACATCTGACTGTAAACGCTGATCAATACATAAACAGACAGAGGAACCTCTGCGTTTGTGGAGCTGGAGCTGTTAAAGCTTTGAACGGCACTCTGATCAAGAACGTGCACTTACACAAACCCCATCTACTGAGCTTCTGAGAACCCACACAGCTCATCAGTGAAGACGGTGCCCCTGAGGAACATCAACAAACCAATCGAGGGGGAAATTAAAAACTGAGCATTTTAACTCTTAAAATGACCTGAAATGAAGTTCTGAATAATTCAGAATCAGAACAAAACAGAGGATCAATATTAACGTTTCCACAACATTAAAGATTCATGATTACACTTACACTAAGTGACGTGTGTGTGTGTGTGTGTGTGTGTGTGTGTGTGTGTGTGTGTGTGTGNCAGCTGTGTGTGTGTGTGTGTGTGTGTGTGTGTGTGTGTGTGTGTGTGTGTGTGTGTAACAGTAACCAGAGAATACACACAGCTCCCAGAAGAGGAGTCCAGCGTGTAAGGGGTATAAACTGTCTCAGGTTCAAGCTTTCAACACGAGACCAACTTTTATATATATATCTACACTCGTCGTCAAAAAATAGTTTCCCCAGAAGGACGTGTGGGGTTACAGTGGATGGAAGATGAAGGAGATCAGGATCAATAACTGATGATAACTGTATCTGATCTGATCAATATTTATTGATCTACTCATACAGAAGTGGTGTCTCTCAGTACGGCGTCGGGTTTAACGCAACACGCCAGACGTCTCTGCATGGAGGTGTAGAGGTTCCTAATGGTGTCCTGTGATGATCCATCTCATGCAGGGTCTCATCTCCTCATATATAAGTGCATTTTCTACTTGTACTCTTATATATTGATGGTATAGAGTTACCAGCCTCCCTCTGTCACAGGGCTGCGCAGCTCCAAAATAAGGAGGATGTGAATGTAATCCAAGATGATGAGGAAGGATCTCGAGATAACGTGATGGTGAAGTGGTGTGTGAGTGTGTAACGTTCCTGTAAGACCTCGTAATTCCTTCCTTCTTCTGCGCGTCCATATTCTGTCCATATTCTGTCCATATTCTGTCCATATTCTGTCCATATTCTGTCCATATTCTGTCTCCTCGAGAGTCGAGATTAAAGTAGCTTTAATGGTGTGAAATGAGAATAATATTGTTAAGTTCTACTGTGTAGAACTAGAACATCAAAGCAATAAAGGCAATAATAATTACAAAAGTAATTAAAGTGGGAACAGGACTGAATAATAATTACAGTAGTTAAGTAACAGGTTATGATTGAGGTAGGTGGGACTTGGTGAAGTATGTGAGATATGATGATCTGAAATAATTACTCTCCGCGCTCTCTCTCTCTCTCTCTCTCTCTCTCTCTTGCTCTCTCTCTGTCTCTCTCTGTCTCTCTCTCTCTCTCCTGTCTCTCTCTCCCTCTCTCTCTGTCTCTCTCTCGCTCTCTCTCTCTCTGCTCTCTCTCTTGCTCTCTCGCTCTCTCTCTCTCTCTCTTGCTCTCTCTCTCTCTCGCTCTGTCTCTCTCTCTCTTGCTCTCTCTCTCTCTCTTGCTCTCTCTCTCTCTCGCTCTGTCTCTCTCTCTGTCTCTCTCTCGCTCTCTCTCTCTCTCTCTCCTCTCTCTCTCTTGCTCTCTCTCGCTCTCTCTCTTCCCCCTCTCTCTCGCTCTCTCTCTCTCTCTCTCTCTCTCTCTCTCTCTTGCTCTCTCTCTCTCTTGCCTCTGTCTCTCTCTCTCTCTGTCTCTCTCTCTCTCTCTCTCTCTCTCTCTCTCTCTCTCTCTCTCTCTCCTGGAATACCCAGTCTTTAGGGAGACCCCTCCCGGCCTCCTCCACTAAGTTCTGGGTCTCCGATATCAACCCCAGTACACGCTGGCAAGGACTACTGGGGAGAATTCCCCCACTGGTGGGTTTCGTAAGCTGTTCTTGCGTAAGGCAGCCGGACTCCCCCCCTCCTCCCCCCACCCTAGTGCAGGGGTCTGCACCCAACTGCTTCAGAAAATACATTTGCAATGCAAATCTTTGCACTAACCTTAAAGCCATTATGAATAGTTAAGAGCTGCTGCTTTAATCCAGTATTTTCCCTTTGTGATGTTGTTCGATGCGAGTGTGTGTGTGACGCAGCATTATCTGATATTAAAGCAGGCGGAGGCTTTGGCATTACGTACATGTGTAGTGTCATTACCATTTTCAATGTTAGAACAGTATAATAATCCTCCCAGCAGGGACCCAAATACTGATGTCCTCCTTTCGGGATATCCGTGTTTTAATATTCCTGTCGAACAACTTAGGATCCTGCTTGACTTCACATAACTTCGCCTTCGGATACATTCCAGAACCTGGAGTGCGTTAATATGTGATGTCCTTACAGTCTGTCTTCCTCCTTTTCTCAGAGTTGGGACAGGACTCTACCCCGTCGTCCCAGGCTGGAGGCTCTATAGCAGACTCATGTCCTACACAGAGTCGCACTGATCGAGCGGCATCTTGACCAACAGTGCTGCTCGGACAAACAGCCTGCACCTCAAGAACCACGGAAGTCCGCAAGCAGCTCAAGCCAAGCAGCTTTCCTTCGGGTTAAGCAGAGGCAGGCCTGGAGTCCATCTAGGGAACACCGCTCGAAAGCTTCCTCCTTACAGTACGCACCAGATAACACTGGTGTTACGGTGAAGTCAATGTTCACCAATTGTGATTTTATTATTATTATTGTGTGTTGTTAATGACATGTATGTGCACTCTGTCTATTATTTGTTCTTTTCATTTTTCAGTGGAAACTCAGCTTTAATTAAAGGCTCGTTCACAGTAACAGGTCACACCGCGTCTGGTGGGGCTGTTCTGTACAAGCTTGTAAATACACCTTCACTCCGCTTGTCAGAATATTCACCAGTTTAACATGGGGAGACTCATTCATCAACACGCTGGCGAATAAATGAAGTGAATTAATGTTAGTCAGGTGCGTCTTCAGTCTGTGAGCTCTTTTTTTGTAGTCACTTGGAAAGAACCCCAGGCACAAGCAGTCCCTATTTGATGAAATTTTCTGGCTTCCCCCAGTGTTATCCCCAGTTAACTGTGTGTTGTCCCAGTTAACCCAGTATTGTCCCAGTTAACAGTTAGAGCAAGAAAGCAGATGGCCAGCTCAGTGGTAGGTTATGCAGGGAACCTAATCAAACGCTATCCAATAATGAAGTATAAAACTTATTTTAGTCTCTGTAGGGTGTGTGTGTGTGTGTGTGTGTGTGTGTGTGTGTGTGTGTGTGTGTGTGTGTGTGTGTGTTTGTGCGTGTGCGTGCTGTATGGCATTATTTGGAATATTTTAAAGAACCTCATTCTGTCTGTTAGACGCGGTCACACCACGTCCTCTCGTTTCACCATCCTGACCAGCTCTTCCGTTCTGACTGTGGTTCCAGATGTATAGTTTAGTGGGTCAAGTTTTGAATACCTGTCCTTCTCCTGCGTGTTCTGATAAGTGAGGGATGAACAGATCTGTCACTCTCTCTGTGCAGACTCAGTCCAGCTGTCAGGCGTCTTTGCTGAGAACCACCCAAGAGTCAAACTGCCTTTGTAACCCTACTTAAACCTAGCCAGCGTACTGCCTGGGTGGTACTACCAAAAGGTATCTTTGCATCGTTGTGTCTAATTACTGTAAACATTACTTTATATAATTATATCTGATTATATAACTAACTTATCTGTGGTGTGGTATGAATGACTGTCACTGTAGAACTGCTGGAGTGTTTAAACACTCTGTCCACTCCCTGTCCCCTCTATCAACCCTCCTACCGAGTGTCTCCACCCTTGTAGATGTAAAGTCAGAGACAGAAGCTCATCTGTTTCTGCACAGATTTGTGTTAGTCGTCCTCTAGTCCTTCATCCCAGTGCTCACAGGCGCTGTCCACAGGGCAGCTGTCGGCTGGGCGTTTCTGGTTGGTGGACTGTTCTCGGTGCTTAGTGACACTGAGGGTTTAAACACTCCAGCAACTTACTACTATGTCTGATCCTGAAACACCAGCAACACACATAACACACACCACCACCATGTCAGTGTGACTGCAGTGCTGAGAGCGACCCACCACCCTGTAATATCTGCTCTGTGGTGGTCTGTGGGTCTGATCATTGAAGATCAGGGGTGAAAGGAGAGAGAATAAAGTCTGCAGAGAAACAGATGAACTACAGTCTGGAATTATAGAACCTAGCGATTCTCCTGTGTGATCAGAAGGAGTGATAGAGTGGACATGAGAGGAGAAAGCTGTGGCAGTGGTCATAATGTTTCCTTCATTCATACCCACCCCCCCGAACTACCACACACACACACACACACACACACACACACACACACACACACACACACACACACACACACACACATTTTGAATATGGCTCTGATGGAATCTCTTGAACTGCTGTGCTGCAGTGGCTCCTCTTCTAGCTCCAGTATTTCACACTCCTGGTACAGCCTCAGATCTGCCTCTCCAACTGTTTCCCTGCTCAGGCTACATTTGCCAGGGTGCCAACAGCTGGCAGACACAAGCAGCAGTGTGTGTGTGTGTGTGTGTCTATGTGTGGTGTGTGCAACAGAAATGTTGGGAAAGGCCTTGGTTTATTACTTTCTCCTTCCCTCTCTCTCATTTCTGCAGCCCCCAGCAGCAGCAATAGTAAAGGTCAGGCAGTCAGTGGGACCTACAGCTCAGTCCTGCCTCCTGCTTCGCTCTCCAGCACTCAGTACAGCACTGAGAGCTCCACCTCAGAGTACACACACCAGTACCTCAACCAATACTTTCACAGGTAAGTCTCACACAGATGCTCCTCAACTCCTCCTTTGGAAATTGCGATGCGTGACAGGTCCCAACTAGCCGTGACAGGGTTTGGCTGGTGCCATCATTCCTAAGCATTGGTCAGGCTTGGAGTCGTTCAGGTTTCACCACTTTCACTTCCAGATCTGCGTGGATGTTGAATTGGGCATGAACCCCTGGCAGGCACGCTTCAATTAGGAGCGTTTTAAGCCTGCGTTCAGCCCACGAGCCAGGAACCACAAGAGGAGTAAAGAAGATCAGGAACTGCGCTTCTACCATCAGGAAGAGACCAAACAGGTTTTGATCTTCATGGAGTGTTTAAGGAGAAACCCATACTGTGCTTGAACATCAGGACAAATAAAGTTCTCCAGGAACATCTAGACAAGAAGCAGAACTGGTGGAAAAGGTAAATGGCTTCCTACATATGGTTGGATCGCACTGTTACTGTCGGGGGCGGGAGTTCGGTTTGCTGACGTCCCAGTTGAGGTTGAACTCCATCAAACTGGCCTGTTCTATTTCTTGCCCTATTCTAATTTTATGGACACTTGTATGTACACTTTGGATTCCCACATCTGCTGAATGCTGTGGTCTGTTGGCTTCCAGCTCTTGCTGGGTCAGTTTGCGGATTGAGCTTTGACGTAGAAGAATTTGGGATGAAAGCGGCTCCTCTGACTCTGGGGAACCAGTGGAAAATGGTCGGAGAGTGTCCCGAGGAAGACCCAAGACACGCTGGAGAGATCTCTCAGCTGGCTTGGGAATGCCTTGGTATTCCTCCGGAAGAGCCTCTGATTGGGCTGCTCTCCCTGGTTCCGGTACCTGAACCCCGGATATTAAGCAGCAGATGATAATGAACCCAAGTTACCTTGTGCTATGTCAGTTCATTTGCTTGTATGATTGAACAGATGGATCACAGTTCCTGTTCCTGGTGAGCTGCTGGACTTCCTTCAGAAGATGATGTTTAAGAGGAATCACTGGATCATTTTCCAAATGATCTGGAACCTCTGATTTGGTCTTCATGGGAAAAACTGGATTGAACATTGTTAGAGCTGAGAAAATGCACTGTGGCCATGTAGACCCCCCACACACACACACACACACACACACACACACACACACACACACACACACACACACACACACACACACACACACACACACACACACACACACAGCTCCTGGCTATAATGTCTATTTTCTCTGTAGTTGAGGCTATAGTGTGTCTTTGTCTCCGTCCCTGTCTCTCTGATTCCTCTACATACACTGCTGGTAGTCTCAAACCTGATAGAGGGGGAGGCGGGAGAGCAGGGGGTCGTGAGCATGCAGTAAAATGAACGAGAGGCCGAGTCAATGAGTGGAAATTTAGAGGATCAGGAGGAGGCTGGAAGGCTGCAGCAGTGAGCAGGCTTTGGAGGAAATATGAGATCTGAATTCTGGTCATCATCACACAGATTGAGGAACGAGGAAGAGAAAGCTTATTCTATATACACTCATCAAAAGATTACTCATACGAAGTGTCTCTCAGGGCCGACGTGGGGACACTTGCCAACACACCAGAGGCGTCTCTGCATGGAAGTGTGAGGGTTCCTAATGGTGTCCTGTGATGATCCATCTCATGCAACAGATGTTCTCACTCAGTTCTGCAGATGGTGTGGTAGGGGTGGAGTGTTGATAGAGCGTCCAATAGCGTCCCACACATTTTCAATCGGGGACAGGTCTGGAGGTGAGACCGACCACGGCGTAGTATCTGTGTCTTCAAGGCGAGATCTTGAGGACGGCAGCAGTGTGTGGACGAGCGTCGTCCTGTTGTAATAGGCGTGCCCAGTGTGTGTTCAGAAAAGGTAGAACCACTTTCCTAAAATGTAGGAAACTAAATCTAAAAACCTGCCGGATCAGAATTTTTAAACTCCAAACCAAACCTAAGACTCCGTTCAGCCAATCAATTAGTTGGATCAGGTTCGGTGGATTAGGGTTGAATCTAAGGTCTACAGGACTTTAGGACCTGCTCTCCAGGAGCTGGGTTGGTGATCTAAAGCATGCCACATCAACATGGTGGAGGCACCGTTATGGCATGGACATGGTTACCTTTTGAACGGGATCACTGGTGATTTATTGATCACGTGACAAATGATGCTGAATTTATTGGATATTATTTTACAGATTAATACTGACCGAAAATACTGACCGACAATACTGACGAAAAATACTGACCGAAAAACGTACATGCTGACCGAAAATACTGACCGAAAATTCTGACCTAAAATACTGACTGAAAATACTGACCGAAAATAATGAGCGAAAATACTGACTGAAAATACTATCTAAAATACGGCCATCTGGCCCAAAAATACTGGCGAAAATACGGCAAAGTGCTGACTGAAAATTCTGACCGAAAGTACTGACCGAAAATACTGGCCGAAAAACTGGCCGAAAATACTGACCCTAAAATGTGACGAAAATACTGACCCTAAAATGACCGAAAATACTGACGAAAATACTGGTACTGGCGAAAATACTGACCCGAAAATACTGACCGAAAATACTGACCGAAAATACTGACCCGAAAATACTGACCCGAAAATACTGCCCGAAAATACTGATAATGCGGCTAAAATACTGATAATACTGACCAAAAATACTATTTAGAAAATACTTATTTAATACTGACTGAAAATACTGACGAAAAGAAACCAGGAACTACTTAAAAGCAAAAAGAAATAAGGTTTAACTGACGGTAATTAGTTATGTGACCTCAACTCATGAGAGGAAATTCCGCGTTTGGTGATGTCTGTGCTTCCCGTTATTAAAAAATAATCCCTAGAATTATCTCCATTTGTTCAACTATTTTTTATCAAAAGAAATTCATCAATTAGCACTGTTAGCATGCTTTAAAATTGTCCAAATCCTTTTTTTGTGTATGTACGTACATATACACCAATCAGCCATAACATTATGACCACCACCTTTACCCTCACTGTCCACTCTATCAGCTCCTCTGACCACACAGGAGCTCTTTGTGGTTCTATAATTCCAGACTGTAGTTCATCTGTTTCTCTACAGACTTTATTCTCCTCCTTTCACCCTGATCTTCAATGATCAGGACCCCATAGGACCACCACAGAGCAGATATGATGTGGGTGGTGGGTCATTCTGCTTACTGCAGTCACACTGACATGGTGGTGGTGTGTTAGTGTGTGTTGCTGAAATACGAGGAGGTGGATCGGGCACTGTGATGCTGCTGGAGTGTTTAAACCCCTCAGTGTCACTGCTGGATTAAGAATGAAACTAATCCTAACTGTGCAATCACACACACACACACACACACACACACACACACACACACACACACACACACACACACACACTTTCTTGGCTTAGTTTTGATGGATAAGGGCATTACTGGGATTAAGTGGCATAGAATATGGGTCTCCTGCTCTTCATTTCCTTGCCTGAGCACCTCGGAGAAATAGGGAGAGAATGTGGGAGAGAGAGAGAGAGAAAGAGAGAGAGAGAAAAGGAGGTGGATGGGGAGAGGAGGGTTGGCTGGGAGTAGTTTTGTCCCATCTGGTCCCTCACTCCCCCGCAATCTTCAGCTCAGAGATATGGGCAACAGCTTTCACGCTGGATGAAGAAGGGGAAGTGAACAAGAGAACAGAGTGTTTGACGGAGGAAAAGAGAGATAATCAAGGCATGTCAGGAAGAATTGGTGAAAGCGAATGGTGGTTTGTAACGGAATAATGAAGCGGAGAGAAGAGTGAATAGAGGCAGGAGAAGAGCAGAGTTCTACAGTAAACAGAAGATCTGTGATTGTTGAGACTCTAGAATATTCTCCTGTCTACACACTGGAAGAACCCATACAATGCCACTACTGTTTTAGGCTCAGAAATCTGGACTTTGGGGAACCGAAAAGAACTTATATATATATTCATGCTCCTGTTTGTGTTCTGTAGGAGGCCATGCAGCAATGGTACCAACATTACCAGACACAGAGTTACAGCAGCACTGGACAAGACACTGCTACAGCCAGTGATTACAGCAAGGAGCAGCCTCAGGTGAGAACACACACACACACACACACACACACACACACACACACACACACACACACACACACACACACACATACAAACTGAAAGGTCCAGAACAAACCAACACAGACACACGTCACAGTGGACATGTTCACAATCACATAGCGTAATGGGGGTTAAGATGTGCAGATGTTCATTCATTCTCTGTCTGTCTCTTCCTCTGTCTGTCTGTCTCTGTGTCTCTCAGGCTGTAGTCTCGTCCTCATATGGAGACTACACCACCTATATGCAGGCTGTCAGTCAGTATTACTCTCAGACTCAGATGAACCAAGCAGCTGCACAGGCCTACCAGCAGAGAGACCTCAGCAAGGTGGACTCACACACACTCACACACACTCACACACTCACACACTCACACACACACACACACACACACACACACACACACACACACACACAACACACAGAATGAATTACGGCTCAGCACCTGCACCCATCACTGGCTGAGCCTGTGCTTCATGGTTCAGCCCGGTTCCAGTCCTGCAGGGTCCTTGAGGTTCCTTTTACGTTTGAGTGATGGTGCTTAAGAGTGCGGTGTGACAACAAGCAACAACAATAATAATAAAAATGGACAGAACTGTAGACAGAGCTCTCAACCAATCACAGCTGTCTTCTTCTACCAATAAGTTACTCAACCTTCCTCACAACAAACGTGGAGTGAGACGGTGGCAGTGAGTCGGTGAGTGCTGTTGGGGTTTGGAGCTGAAACGTGTCCTGATTGTCTGAAGAACAGTGTTTTTTATTACTGAAGCTGAAAAGGATCTAATAAAATTCAAAGCCGGTTTATTTTTGAATCATGGTCTCTAATTTAGTCGTGAGCAGAGCTTGATGTTTGAGGGTTGCAGAAGAAAACGCTTGGCAATTAACTGAGGAAAGAGATGGGTCTGTTTGGCTCAGGGCTAGGAAGGGCTGATTCCCCAAACGAAGCGTCCCTCGTCATTTTAAACCTGAAAAGATCTGCTCGGCCTTGGGACCCACAGCTGATTATTTACAATAAATGTGAGTGAAACTGCATGTTCCACTGAGAGTTTCTGACTGCTGTAATTGGGGGTGTCCTGCTGTTGCTGTAGAACTTGCACTGCCCTTCAGGCTGGCCAGGTTCAGGTCCTGTGTCTCATATTTGACGACACAATAATGTTCTGGAACACCAACTTTATTATTTCTCTGCTACAGTTTCAGAAACTGAACGATGAAGAAGAACCAGCCTTTTCTCCTCTCACTGTCCACTCTATCAGCTCCTCTGATCACACAGGAGATCTTTGTGGTTCTATAATTCCAGACTGTAGTTCATCTGTATCTCTGCAGACTTTATTCTCCTCCTTTCACCCTGATCTTCAATGATCAGGACCCCACAGGACCACCACAGAGCAGATATTATGTGGGTGGTGGGTCATTCTCAACACTGCAGTCACACTGACATGGTGGTGGTGTGTTAGTGTGTTGCTGGTACGAGTGGATCGGACACAGCAGTGCTGCTGGAGTGTTTAAACCCCCTCAGTGTGACTGCAGTCCTGTGGGGTCCTGATCATTGAAGATCAGGGTGGAAGGAGGAGAAGGCTGATGTGTGTAAATGCATGTGTTTATTACGTTGATGTTATTTATTTATTATTCACCAAGATCAAGCATCAATACAGCATCAGGCACATGTTGGTCAGTTATGGGGTTTGGACTGTAAGGAGGACAGTGGGTTAATTTGTCCTCTTTTGTCTTTTCTTTCTCCCCTCTTTCGCTCTTTCTAGGAGCTGGAGGTGATAAGCCACCTGGCTGCCTCTGTCCTAGATAGCACTGCCCAAACTGTACTGCCCGCCTACAGTGCCCTGCCAATCATGCCTGGCTTCATCACCCCCACGCATGCTCACACACACACACCCAGCCCTGTCACACACACACACAGCGCACACACAGTGACGGACTGGAACCAGTATTACTATGTGAGTAGTGCGCACGCGTGTGCAGAACCACACTTTGGCAGTAAAACACACAATTAATTGTCCTGCCAAGTGAAACCAGTCCAGCTGGATTGAGACTTAGATCTTCAGTGTATCTACTGGTGAGGAAATGGAGGAATATAAACACACACAACTAAAGAAATGACTTTAAATATCATTTTTTCAACGTAATTATTAGAAATATCATTTTCTTCTGATGAAAAAAGGAAAAAGCGTTTAGAGTACCTTCTCAAATATCCTAAATCGAATCCAGGTGCAGAACATCAGCTGATAATGATCAGACCATCGTTAGAGGAGGTT
>CM067504.1:42114669-42127169 GCA_034509495.1 Acestrorhynchus altus
CACAGAGTGAGAGAGAGTGCAGTGATGTTCTGTGAGGTCACAGCCCTGTGCTTCATCAGCACGGTGTGGGTGCAGCTCTACAGTCCAGCGTGAGACACTCATTTCTGTGTTGGCTGGAGCCGCTGCTGACGGCAGGCCTGAGACTCTAATATGTCTTCATCTGAGACGTAAATATTAAAAGAAAGTAGATATTTGATCATGTTTTGAGCTCCGCCCCCTCTCTCTGATCAGTCAGAGTCTGTGTGCAGGTTCAGTATAAGCTCCGCCCCCTCTCTCTGATCAGTCAGAGTCTTTATGCAGCTTGAGCGTCAGCCCCGCCCCCTCTCTCTGATCAGTCAGAGTCTGTATGCAGGTTCAGTATAAGCTCCGCCCCCTCTCTCTGATCAGTCTGTATGAAGCCTTATAAACAGCAGTAACTGCCTGCAAAGTTCGTATCTCTGGTTCTAAGAGTTAACATAGAAAAGAGAACTCAAACGGTTTCAGTGTCCTCGACACTGACGTCCTGACCTCTAAAACCTCACTCACGCAAGCTGTACTTCTCTACTAGACTGAAATAACACACACACACACACACACACACACACACACACACACACACACACACACACACAGGAAACCACTTTTGAGAACGAGAGGACAGACATGTACTGGTTGTTACTAATGCACTGATAAAGAGCAGGACTGACCTCTGTCCATGTATGTACTGCAGTGAGCAAAAGTTTGTGCACCCTGATCAGACTGACTGTTACTGAACAGCTGAAGGAGTTGAAGATGAAATGATCTCCAAAAGGAAGAAAGACACACGTTCACATTGTACTTTAAACAAAACTAAAGCGTCCGTTTGTCAAGTTTCACAGCTTGGATTCGAGTCTTTCAGATTTTGTTTGAGGGGTTTTCGTCCATTTCTTCCTCTCAGTCTTCAGTTCTGTGAGATTCCTGGGTCGTCCTGCCTGCGCTGCTACTCTGAGGTCCGTCCCCGTCTCAGGGGTCTGTGAGACTGCTGAACCACAACCCCAGAGCACGACCGATCCACCTGCACGCTTAACAGCTGGAGAGGGGTTCTCTTTATCGTTGCTCATTATGGACACAGTTCCATTTTAACCTCATCGGTCAGATTTGTTTAGATGTTCTTTTGTGGACTTCTGACCCCGAGTTATGGTGAGGATGCAGGAGAGGTTTTCTTCTGATGACTATGAAGGCCACATTGGTGCAGGTGTTACTGATCAGTAGAACCATGTACTACAACTCCGGTCTCTGAATCTTCCTGAAGGTCTTTTGCAGTTAAGTGGGATTCTGATTTGTGTTCTATCAACCCTACGAGCAGCTGTCTCTGAACTTCTCTTGGTCCTCCAGACCTCATCTTGACCTCCACTGTTCCTGTTACCTGACATTTCTTAATTCCATTTTGAGGAAAGGGCCTGAAAACGCTTTACTATCTTATCATCTTCTCCTGCTTTGAGGGCCTCATCCATGTTCAGTTCCAGACTGCTAGGCAGCTGCTTAGAAGAACCCATGGCTGCTGTTTCTTGGGACAAGGTTTTTATAAAGCCTTGGAATTTGCATCACCTGGTCTTTCTTAACGATGAAGGTGAACAAACCAGAACCCTGACAGGTTGATTAAGACCTGAGACCTTGGTGCTCAAAACTCCTTCTGAACTTTAAAATTTTACTAAAATGTTTGAAAAGCGTTTCATCTGTAACTTTAACTGTTCAGAGTAACAGTCGTTTTGACCAAGATTAGCCACATTTTTCATGCCACTGTAACTATCATCTCCACAGAGAGACACGGGACATGCATTTCCTCCTAAACCCCACGGTCTTTTTTATCCCCGTCAGTCAAGCTTAAGTCCCTAAATATGATCCCACCACCCTGCTGATGCTCACCTGGCAGAAGATGGGTTTGTAGTGTACGGAGAAGATGTGGGCCAGCTCCTCAGAGTCGTCAAAATCAGCGGGCAGCCGGTCCACGCACAGGCACTTGGAGTGGAGGTGTTCGGCAGTGGTCAGCTGGTTGACGTCAGTCCACTGCACCATGAGCGCGCGGTCACCCTGCACTTTGCCCAGCAGTTCGGAACGAGCCCTAGAGGCCGAGTCCTTCTTCATGTACTCCACAAAGCCGTAGCCTTTGGAGTGGCCCGTCAGCTCACTGTAGACAAGAAAGCAGCGCTCAATGTTCCCGTAGGACCGCACCAGCTCCTGGAACTGAGCAGCGGTGAAGGTGTGAGGCAGGTTGGTGACGCAGAGCAGCGAGTCCGTGGGCTGCAGCTGGACGGTGATGTCACGGCCACGGACTGACGTTTGGTGCAGTGAACGGATGGCATCTTGCGCCTGGTCACCGTTTAGGAGTGTTACAAAGGCTGGTGGGACACAGACAGACACAGATAAACATTAATATACATATAAAAGACCAGAAAACAGGGATCAGAGGTCAACACACTGGTCAGGAGACGCTGCTTCAGCACGTAAGGAGGACTGTGCGGTCACACACTACGAGCCCTGACGGCGTTCATCAGCTACGAGAGGCAGGAAGACAGCACGCATGAAATAAGAGGCTAATTATATAAAATGTCCCACAAAAAAAAAAAAAAACCTTGGTATTGCTAAAGACAAAGCACTGCTGCTCATCTCCTCGGGGTTCCCCAGGGTTCTCTACTAAGGCCAGTCTAAATATTTAATCAAAGCTCTTTCAGTTGTCTTTACTTACAGCAAGGGCTCGACCATATGGTCAAAAAATCATAAAACGGAATGTTGATATATAATATAAAACATATGTCCTGAAAAATACAGTGCGACAAAATCAGGACACCCCATGAAATCCTTTTCCTTTTTAATAAATTTGATCTTATTGTTCTTTATTGACAACACGTCATGCCAGAGATCTTATATCCCGATATAGATATAAATATCGATATATCGCTCAGCCCGTATCCCTCTCTGTTTATATCCTGATACTGATATAAATATCGATATATCGCTCAGCCCGTATCCCTCTCTGTTTATATCCTGATACTGATATAAATATCGATATATCGCTCAGCCCGTATCCCGCTCTGTTTATATCGTGATACTGATATAATATCAATATATCGCTCAGCCCGTATCCCGCTCTGTTTATATCCCGATACTGATATAATATCAATATATCGCTCAGCCCGTATCCCGCTCTGTTTATATCCCGATACTGATATAATATCAATATATCGCACTTATAAAGCATTATATGAGGTCATTACTGGCTGTAAGTGTTTCAGTATGAAGATCTCTTCTTCATAAAGTCACACACAGTTAGAGTCACTATAAACACACTGTAATTATACAGGCTTATGACTGTGATTATAAGCAGTAAAACAGTGTTACTGGAGTGTAACGTTTACTTCTCTTCCTCCTTCCTTCTCCTGCTCTATTCTCCTGAGAAAAAACAGCTACGATTATCTGCTGACAGCTGCTGTAAAGCTCTAATGATCACGTAGGATGCTCACGCAGTGCTAGGAAAACAGAAGTGTCAACCTCTTTTCTTGAAAAGGAAAAAAACGTTCAACATTTCCTATAAAATTCCCCGAATTCCCAGTTCATCTGCACGTTGAAGCTGGTGTAGGACCAGTAAAGGGATGGTCGTCTTTCTGCTTCGGAATCAACACATTTAAAATAATTCCTTACATATTTCATAGAGCTACTTACAGCCCCCCACGTTCCCCACCCTCCCCACGTTCCCCACGCTGCTCCCGTTCCCGAGCCTCCTCCCATTCCCCACGCTGCTCCCGTTCCCCAGCCTCCCCCCGTTCCTCACCCTCCCCACGTTCCTCACCCTGCTCCCGTTCCCCACCCTCCCCACGTTCCCCACCCTCCCCACGTTCCCCACGCTGCTCCCGTTCCTCAGCCTCCTCCTACATTAAATGTATCTTCTCTGAGTTTTCTATGACGCAGGGAACGAGTCCTGCTTCTTAAATATCTTCCACAATAATCTTATAATTCACAGCCCGTTTGCTGGTGACAGGACTGAGAGTCATTTCTAAAATCACAAAAAGGGACTTGATTATAGGCTTCGTCTAAAACGTGACAATTATGACTGTTTTTCTTCTTTTGCTGTGAAACGCAGGGGAGGAAGCAACTTTATTGAAGCAGCTTAAAGCCTATAATTGTTCTGCCATGAGACGCGTAGAATGACTCATTAAAGTGCACTAGTGTGAGACGTTCCTGGTGAAAATCACGTGGGAATTTTCCGTAAGTCTTTGTATAAAGACGACTGCAGGTGAGTTACGCTCTGATTATTTGATCATGTTCTGATCGCATTTTCACACCTGCACTGTTAGACGGGTTCAATCAAACAGCCCTATTTCACTGCTGGTCACCTGTACACCTGTACAACAGCTGTACACCTCTGGTCCAGAGGTGAAAAGAGCAGTCGCACTCGGATATGAACCAAAACAACCACGCGACCCTTCAGAGCATCCGTGAAGTCACAGCGTTTCCCAGTTGGACCGGTTTGTGTTCACAAAGGAAAAGTCAATGTGCACCAAAATGCATCCCAACAAACCATGTGACGTCATTCTCTGTTGGTCAGAGCTGTCCAGCGAGAAAGAAGAAGGTGGTGGTTCTGGTCCAGAGCAGGTGTGTTTGACTGGTCAGCAGCACTTTGTTCATCACTTTGATTATCTGACCAGTATACCAGTTTAAACTACACCTGCAGAGCCGTTCAGCCCAAACCCGCCCAGTACTGATAGCTTAGTTGGACCGAGGTCGGATCACGTTCTCACCACAAAACCAACCGTTCCAGAGTCGGTCCAAACATACAGCAGATGTGAAAACACCGTTAGAGGTGATGGTCTCAGCAACCAAACGTGAGCTGACCTCAGACTGACCCAACTATCAGGTGTACTGGGCAGGTTTGGGCTCTGCAGGTGTAGTTTAAACTGGTATACTGGTCAGAACACACTCCATCTCTCTCATAAGTAAGTCAGCAGTAAAAGCTGGTCTGACAATAATATTCAATATACCGTCCAATCAAAAACAGTTATGCTGACAGATCCAGTCTGCAGGCCTGATAAGACCTCAGGAGCCCCCTGAGCTCATATCTCCCTCTCAGCCACCGTCCCGCCACGTCCAGTCAGCTGTTCTGACACCGTGAACAATAGAGCTGGTTGGAGCTCATCAGCCCTCATTAAGGCCGAGGTGAAAGATCACTGCCCGTAGAACCCGAAGACTGTCCGTAACGACTCCGATAATGCAGTGACCGGGTCTTATCCTCGATAAAGGCCGTCAGACGTGATTACTGCTGACCACGCCGAGCAACTGGGGCTGTGGCAAACTGCAGACGACAAGCTCGGCCCCCGGTACCGTGACCCGCCGTGGCTCGTTAGGCTTCGATAAGGCTGGGTGTCATTACCAGATGGCCCCGCGTCTCAGCCGAGGGCCAAGTTTCGGTTCCTTGGGCTCGGATTTGACAGAGCGTCCTCCCCCTGCGGTTACTGTCACTCGCAAAGCACAAACAAGCCTTCACCTGCTGCTTTACAGCATGTCAATTACCAGGGAATCCCTCTCACACACACACACACACACACACACACACACACACACACACACACACCTTTCAAATCATTAATCGCCACGGCTGGTCAGTGTAAGCACTCAGTTTACCCGGCCTACAAATATTTACTAGGTGACCTCAACCATGCCTGATGGACACACACACAGAAATACACACACTCCTAATCCTCCACCTGCTGCCCTGGGACACAGCAGTTAACACGGCAACATACGAAGCAACAAACATCTGTCAGACAGAAAAACAGGGTCATTTGAGCTTTAAAGGGCAGGAGACGTTGTTCCCCCGCCGGCCAACACGGCAGTTACACACATACAGTACACACACAGATATAAGGACGGTCAGAAAGCTGTGGACAACGATACGGTTTGGGAAACAGATGCACTACAACGTGTACGCTGAGAGGAGCCGATAGAGCGGACAGTGAGGGTTCTGTAATGACTGACTGAGGTTTGATTGTGAGTGACAGCATATGTACCAAACACCCAACGTCTCAGCAGAAAGCTGTGTGTACTTGTTCATTAACATCTGTTTGATGTTTACAGTGTAGCACAGAGCATGAAGTCAGGCTTCCACTTAAGTCGAGGGTCGGTGTCGCATGCCATCAAACGCACTGTTTAAAACAGAGATGTGTTTAGAATCTCACACAACAACGTCAAAACGCACACGGATCTCCATGTGACGGCAGATTCAGAAGCAGAGACACGAAGCTCTGATAATGGAGCTGTAATGGCACAGAACAATCCAGCCCCACATTCAAACACACCGTGCTCTTTACGAGACACAGCTCGCAGTAAGTACCCTGTGTGTGAGTGTGTGTGTGAGTGTGTGTGTGTTTGCGTCCTCCTGGTACAGCCACCCACACTTGCCACTGCATCAATTAATGATGATCTCCTTCTGCTTTCCCAGCATCAGTCATCTGGCTCAAGTGCCTGTCGAGCCTGGTAGAACCTCCCACACGCTCCCGTAAAAAGCCACTCTCTCCGACTTCAAGTAGACAATGAGACCCCTACACCGTTAATGGATGCCCCCCCCCAGTCCTTCATCATCCTCATCATCCTCACCCAACAGTCAGATGCAGACTGGGTCAACACTCTCTCCACTACGGCTGCACAACACACTGATACTGGGCTTCAGAGTTCTGACCCATCTCTGACCGTTTCACTGTCCTGACCCATTATCGATCCTGATCCAGTAACAGAAATTAATTTGTCGTTTCAACGTCACATGTTGTCCATATTAAATCTGAAATATTAAAAACAGGGCTGGACAAACACACCTGATGGAGCACTGATGAAGGACTAGAGGACGACCAGCACAAACTGTGCAGAAACAGATGAGCTTCTGTCTCTGACTCTGACACAGGGGTTTAAACACTCCCAGCAGCACTGCTGTGTCTGATCCCACTCGTACCAGCAACACACACTAACACACCACCACCATGTCAGTGTGACTGCAGTGCTGAGAATGACCCACCACCCACATCATGTCTGCTCTGTGGTGGTCCTGTGGGGTCCTGATCAGTGAAGATCAGGGTGAGGAGAGAGAGAAATAAAGTATCAGAGAAACAGATAAACTACAGTCTGGAATTATGGAACAGCGTGTATTGATATTTATTTACACCGTCATTGCTGTACCATCACAACACCTCCTACACTGATGTTTCCTGAAACCCCAAGAACTTGCAGAGCAGCCACGGTTACACTAATCTAGCTGTTCGGTGGCTCAGCTGGAGCAGAACAGCGTGCTGCTGACTGAAGCACAGCGGTGAGCCGGACCGAGTGTGGGCAGCTAGTGCGAGTTGTGTTGTCGTGGTTGTCAAACCAGTGTCAGCCGTGCTATGAATCTGCCACTGTAGATTTGGGTGCTGATGAACTGTCCTCGGGGAACAGGCGGGATATTTCATGCCTTATTAATTCGGTGCTGTAAATCAGTCGTGTAGAAATCGGGTACAGCAAACAACGGTACACGCAACAGCGCGAGGCGTGAAATGACAGAGTATTCTGACGTTGCACTCTGTGTTCCTTTGGGATCTGCTGGAGCTGTTGTCTCGGTTCGGTCTCTCTCGGCAGGATAAGCCACCCTGTTACAGAGAGAAGTGAAGGGCTGTCAGGAACACGGGATGAAGTCTGAGCTTCTGGAGAAGTCTCTGCTTCCCTCCATGTCCAGGCCTTCTTTAAGAATACTGTGTCCACAAATACCAGAGGCTCAAAGCCGGAGCACTACTGTATTTCCTGATGGAGATGGAGCGTCGTAACTCAGTGCAGTGTCCGGGTTTTAACACTTAACCATAGGCGATCTGCATGGAGGTGTAAGAGGTTCTAATGGTGTCCTGTGATGATCCATCATCATGCAGCGAATGTTCTCCTCAGTTCTGCAGATGGTGTGGTAGGGTGGATTGTTGATAGAAGATCCAGACAGCGTCCACATTTTTCAATCAGGGACAGGTCTGGAGATGAGACCGACCACGGCGTAATATCTGTGTCTTCAGAGCGAGATCTTGAAGACGGCAGCAAGAAATGAATTAAAGATCTCACTAAGTGAGTTTAATTTCTGCTGATTACGTTATTAGTCTCGCTTCACATCAGAGCCAATGAAGAGCTAGTAGATGATCACTGCTGGAGTCCACGTTTGGCCCCTCAGGAACAGTCAGACAGTGGACTGCTTTTCGTTTGGACTGTCAGCTGTAATAACATTATAATAAACATTCATCTCAATCATCTCAAATCAGTTTCCATCAGAATTTCAGGTGTTTTCAGTCATATCGGTAAATATTCAACCACAAATATTTAAATCTGTTAATGTTACATCTCAAATGAAAGACAAGCTAGTCCATCAAAAGAACGTCCAACGTCCTCCTAGAGTCCTACAGGTTAATTAGGACAGACAAAAGCTGAGTCGGAGTCTCGGTGGCCGTTACCCCATTTACGCTACGAGTTTGAGGGTTTAATTACGTGTGAACAGCTGAGATGATCGACATCTCAATTAAAAGAAAGGCAATAACGTGGTACTGCTCCTCCACCCCGTCCACAGGACTACGGTAAACAACAGCGTAAATGCAGGGACACTGCGCCTTCATAGAATGTGCCGTGTTTCCCTGTGACGGTGTGACAGCCCGCAGCAATCAGGAAGACTCCGTGTTATCGGGGTTCAGTTATGGGAGACAGCCAGCTGTCAAAAACACAACCGTCTCAAAATCTCTGAAATCACGTTTGATGTTCAAACGACTGCAAAAAGAGCTACTTTCTCTGGTTTTGTCACTTCAGGACACTGCTCAGAAAGTAATCCAAAATAATGAACAGCTGTACAGTGACGCTGGAGCGCTGCCCGGATGACTGTTCCTCCCACTACTGGCGCATGAAGCTCAAATATGTGTACTGGGGAGCAGAACCTCTTTGATGATTCCCAATTAAAACTAAAGACGTGCTGGAGAAGATGGAGCGTTTCTTCAGGAACGGAAAGTCACACAGTCAGCTGAAAAGACACAAACCCTGATCTTCAATGATCAGGACCCACAAGTTTTCCCTGAACAGATATGATGTGGGTGGTGGGTCATTCTCAACACTACAGTCACACTGACATGGTGGTGGTGTGTTAGTGTGTGTTGCTGGTACGAGTGGATCAGACACAGCAGTGCTGCTGGAGTGTTTAAACACTGTGTCCACTCACTATCCACTCTATCAGACACTCCCCTGCAGTGTCTCTGCTAATAAGGTGTAAAGTCCAGAGGAACAGAAAGCTCATCTGTTTTCTGCACAGTTTGTGTTGGTCGTCTCTAGTCCTTCCATCAGTGCTCACAGGACACTGTCGGCTGGGCGTTTCAGGTTGGAGAGAAAATGACCACCACCCACGCATGCTGCTCTGTGGTCTGTGACGCGCGTGAAAGAATACCGGTCACTTTGTGCCTGTGTTTGCAGTCACAGTATGAAATGATAAACTGGACGCACTGAGTGCAAACCAAAGGCTGGTCATAATGTTATGGCCGATTGGTGTATCATGGAATCAGACATAAATATAAGTCCGTCCAGCATCTGGAATTCATACCTTCTGCTGTACGGTTGTGAAAATGACCATTGACTGTGCCGTGATAATTACAGTGCGAGGAACCTCAGCCGTGAACAGACAAGCGCCTCATTATTTGCTTCGAGAGTAAACAACAACGAGTCGATGCCAAAACCACTCAGAGCCTTCAGCTTCTTCACACATTCTCCATCTACGTAAAGTACAGCGTCACCACAGCAAGGTTAGCAGTGAAACAGTCCAGGCCCTTTTGATGCCCGTGTGTCTTCATTACTGGACAGCACAGTGCAAACAATAGTTCCACTGTTAAGCTCTAATTCCCATGCCCACCACTTCCATTGTCATTCCACTAGCAGGCCGGAACGCCGCGCATACCTTCCACATTCCATCACGGATTCCCCTTACTGACGCTGGCAGATTTTTAACTGTGTAAGTGAGGGGACAATCCGGGACACATGGTGAGCATTACACTAAAACTGGGGCTTAGCGATATGGACAAAAAATGATATGATTTAGCTGAATGGAGATATAAATCATATGATGTGAAATAAACATATATATAATAAATATTGATATATCGCTGACCCGTATCCCACTCTGTTCATATCCCGATATAGTTATAAATATCGATATATCGCTCAGCCCCAAGTTAAACATACTGCTGTAAGAAGTGCTCTGAGGGGTCAGAGCACAGGGGTCAATCTGCTGGACAGTGTGAGATGAACCTGAAGGGATGCAGGATAAATGTTCTCATTACTTCACAAATACAAGGTAGTTCCTCCATTTCATGTCCTTTACATTAAGACAGTGTTGATAAAAATCACATGAAGTGGTGATGAGACACAATCTGATTCTTAATGGCCTCCTCAGACGCTCGCAACTCAATTAAAGAAGCTGTGCTGCAGGCTGAGCGGCGACGCACACTCAGCGATGACTCAGAGTAGGCTGGACCCTGCGCGAGAGCACACTTTCACGGCATTCTTCAGTGTCTTTTCAAAAAGCAGCTCAGTTTCCCACCAGCACCGTCTCTAAAGCGGAGACTTCCGCAGTGCAAGGCCTCATTACAAATACCTCCAACAATTCCAGAATTTCAAAATAACATCAGGAATGATAGAAGCACTTCTGCAGTTAGAAGATCTTTGATGAAGAAGAAACAAAATGGACGGAGAAAAATCTGAACATTGTGTAGACCCTGCTGGACGTGAGTAGTTTGGACAGTCCTGATTCAGCTCGCTTGCATTCAGGTAGGAAAATTGGCACCAGGAATTTCCCAGTGATCTGAGTAGATCTGAATAGAGTAAAGTAGAGTGGATCTGAGTAGAGTAGAATAGAGTAGATCTGAGTAGAGTAGATCTGGTGAAGTAGATGGGTAGATCTGAGTAGAGTAAAATAGAATAGAGTAGAGTAGATCTGAGTAGAGTAAGTGGGAATGAAGTGGGCAGATCTGAGTAGAGGTAGAGTAGAATAAGAGTAGATCTGAGTGAGTAGAATAAGTAGATCTGAGTGGGGTAGATCCTGGAGTAGAGATGAGCCAGATCTGAGTAGAGTGAATCTGAGTAAGAATAAGTAGATCTAATTGGGTAAGTAGAGATAGAGTGAGTAGATCCTGAGCAGTGAGGTAGAATAGGGATCTGGGTAAGGGAGTGAATAGGTAGATCTGCAGTGAAGTGAATCTGAATTAGAATAGGTGAATCTGGTGGAGTAGAGTGGAGTGGAATGGGTGAATCTGAGGAGTAGGAGTACAAATTGAATAGAGTGGGTCTGAGTGGGAATTAGAGATGGGGTGGAATCTGGTGGGTGAATCTGGAGTGAGATAGGTGGGGGTGAGATCTGAGTGGGAGTGGGAATGGGTGAATCTGGTGGGTGGGAGTGGGATAGGTGAATCTGGTGGAGTGGAATGGGTGGATCTGGTCAGGTGGATCTGGTGGAATGAGTGAGTGGGTCTGTGGTCACTGGAGTAGAATAGAGTGAATCTGAGTGGGGTGGAGATGGGTGAATCTGGTGGAGTGGATCTGAGTGGAATGGAGTGAAGTGAATCGGTGGAGTGGAATTAGAATGGGATGGATCTGGTGGGGTGAGTGAGATAATGGGGGTGGGGTGGATTCTCAGAGTGGGATGGATCAGGTAGATGGATCTGAAGGTATGGTGAGTGGAGATGGAAGTGGATCTGGTGGGGTGGGGTGGAATGGACTGAGTGGAGTGGAGACAGATTGAATCTGGTGGGTGAATCTGAGTAGAGTAGAATAGAGTGAATCTGGTGAAGTGAGGAGTAGAGATAGGTAAGTAGATCCTGAGTGAAGTAGAGTGAAGTCAGAGCCAGATCTGGTAGGTAGAGTGGAAATGGAGTGGGGAAATCAGATCTGAGTAAGTGGAAGTAGAATAGAGTAGATCTGAGGTAAGTGGAGTGAGATCTGAAATTGAGGTAGGGAGTGAGAGCACTGAATTGAAAAAGCATCATTTGGACAATACGAAGCGTTAATCGGCGTTATATTCATTTCTGCCACCGGTTTAATGTTTGTGTGTATTGAGCAGGTCAGGATAATGATTATACGTTTATCAGCTTCAATCAGAAGAAATCGTGGTCCAGGTTGAAGATGATTAAGCTCTAGTAAACCAGCTCCAGATGGTGGCCTTGGTAGTAAGAGCGATAGCGAGGCCGACAACCAACGGTCAGACTTGTAAGCGTGGAGTCAGCGCAGCCTCCCCCACATCTGAACTACCAGCGCTGCTCCTCAGCTCAACTGAGTGGGAGCTCTGATGTTCTCCTCGTGCAGAGCCAATATACTACCTTTCACAAACAATCAAACATTCCAAAGCCGGAGGGCCAGCAGCTGCCAAAGCAGCGTGAAGCCTCTACAACCTTGTTTGGTATTTAAGGCGGTGGAACCAATTCCCTGCGCCTACGACTGATTTCCCACTCCTTCCTGAAAGAACTTTT